>CAUYON010141003.1:0-20290 GCA_963573935.1 Arctocebus calabarensis
GTCCCAGCTACTAGGGAGGCTGAGGCAAGAGAATCGCTTAAGCCCAAGAGCTGGAGGTTGCTGTGAGCAGTGTGACGCCATGGCACTCTACCCAGGGCGATAAAGTGAGACTCTGGCTCTACAAAAAAAAAAAAAAAAAAAAAGATAAAATTGCTGAAATCCTAAAGACAAAGAGACTATGATACAAGCAGGCAGATGAATAAAAAGATAGATTGACCTTGAAACAGCAGCTGCAAAAATGGAACCCACAAGACAATAGAATATCTTTCAAAGCAACATATACTTTAAAAAAGTGAGAAATATACATGTTTAGACAAACCAAAACTGAGAAAAATCATCATAAGCAGACTGCACTAAATAATGAATACTAAAAGATGTTCTTTAAGTAGAGTCAGAATGAATAAAAAATACATGTTTTAATTTCTAAATTAATCACCTAGTAAAAGAACATATAGCCATCATGCTAATGGCAAATAGGTAATAAAAATAAGAAAGAGGAGGAGAAAGAACAGAGGAAAGGTGAGACAAGAAGAAAATAAATACAGTAGAAGCTCCCTCATTGACCACCTCCCTATACTGACCACCTCCTTAAGTTGGCCTAATTTTCATAGATCAGATCTATACCATATGTATGTATGAGCCTACATCCTCATGTTGACCCCCTCCACATGTTGACCAATTGTTCCAGTCCCTTGGATGATCAACTTATAGACTTTCTACTGTATTAACAAGGTAGATTTAAACCCAGGGATGTCAGTAATTACCTTAAATGTAAAGGTACAAAATCTTCTGATTAAAATAGAAAAATTATGAAGAGGAATATTTATTGTTTGGGGTTTTTTTTTTGCAATTTTTGGCTGGGGCTGGGTTTGAACCCGCCACCTCCAGCATATGGGGCTGGTGCCCTACTCCTTTGAGCTACAGGCACCACCATGAAGAGGAATATTTAAAAACAGCAATATTCTGTTTTCAATACGTATAAGATATAGAAAGGTTGAAAGGAAGAAAATTTAAGATAATATATTATGCAAAAATAAAATTTTTAGTCAGAATCCCAAATATGACATGGTATCTGGTAAGTAGCTAGAAGCCACTTGTCAGTCATAAAATCAATTTCCACTGACTGGGAATAATGGAAAAGAAAGAGATCACAAATAACCACAACTCCTGATTAAACAAAATTAACCTAAATACGTCTAGTCTCAGTATAAAACAAAATTCTATATTAAGCATTAAGCAAAGTCCAAGTATGTAAAGACACCTATCACAACTTAAAATGGATACTTACAATTTAGAGCACATTTTCCACTATACCCACATCAGGATCAAACTATGTAACAAAAAAGGATAGTCTTTAACTCTAGGGCAGAAGAAGGAACTAGTGTTTGAGGAGGACACATCGATAGTTTCTAGGGTGCTGGCACTGTTCTATTCCTTTTGTTGTTGTTTTTGTTCCCCAGGCCAGAGAGTAGTGGTCTGATCCCAGCTCACTGTAACCTCAAATTCCTGGTCCCAACTGATCCTCCTGCCTTAACCTCCGGAGTAGCTGGACTACATGCTACCACTGTTCAGCTAATTTTTTTAATTTTTGGTAGAGACAGGGTCTCCCTGTGTTGCCCAGGCTGTTCTCAAACTCCTGGCCTCAAGTAATCCACCCTTCTTGGCCTCACAAAATGCTGGGATTATAAGTCTGAGCCATTGTGCCTGGCTCTGTTCTGTTTCTTTATCTAGATGGCAGTTGGGGTTCTCAATTATAATAATTAAGCTGTACTGTATGTTTAATATTTTTATATACTTAATATTTTATACATATAAATACATAATTACATATTTATACTAATATACAAATGTTCAATGTCACTATCTTTTAAAAAAACGCAACAGCCATTTTCTTGACTGCGCTCCTCTTTGCAAATACTAGAGGGAGATCAAGTTAGGCTAAGAGCCCCAGAGGTCATACTCACCACCCTTGACTGCCCTGTCTTGTTGCATCCTCCATCCTCATGACCATGTTGACACCTCAAACCTCATCTCACTGAAGTCACAACATCACACTGATGGGTTTCTATGGAACTCCAAACAATAGATTCCCTTTAAAATAAAGTTTTCCCTGATCCAAGGTAATTTTTGCGTCATCACAAATATGCTCTAAAATTATTTCTGTCTCCAAACCAACAGAAACAGGTAAAAGCCCCATCAAACCCTGAATAAGTTAGCATTCGCTTACGCAAAGCACGCTTGGCATCAGCGCTTTACTAAACCATTAAGCAAAGCAACAGGTGGGTAAAGACTACGGGATGCTCATAAGATGGTTCATACTAAAGAAATAGATCAGCTGTTGAATAGATCAGCTGCGAATGCTACGTTCCATGCATTATGCTTATCTCGTATCTCACAACTGCTGCTGTTTCCTAGTTTTACAGACAAGGAAACTGTAGCTTCTTGAACTTACGAGTGACATTGCTAGTAGCACGCAGAAGCAGGACTTGAGCACAGGTCTTGGCGCACAGGAATTAATTTAAGACTTCCTCACACAGGAAGCTCTTCATGACAATGATCCGCCAGGAAGCTATGACACAGAGAAGGGGCAAATAGTGGGTTTTTCCAAAACCTGTGTGTATGGGGGTGGTACATAGGCAATTTATCTAAATTCCATTATGGAGTGAAATAAAATAAAAACCAAAGAGGATAGGAAGTGGTACTCTTTCAGAAACAATCGTAATGAGGCAACACACTTAGAACCCCCACGATCGGCCTTACCTTTTAATTTCTTTTCAGTTTTCCATCTGTGCTCCTGTGTGCATGAAATTAAAAGGAGAGATGTATGTACATTTCCAAACACCAAACATTCCCATTCCCCCAAAACCCAAGTTCTTTATCTACATCCCCTAGAATATCTCCTTCCACCATCTGCTTATTTTTATTTTATTCATTTGTTCCTACTGCATTCTATATCAAAGCAACAGTTCTGAGCCTTCCTCATTGCCTTTATTGAATTTCTTCTCACTCTATTCCGATGCTTTCATTTTTGTGGTCCATCCTGCCTCTGTTTTCTTCTGTGACTGCAAACATTATAAAAAATCAAACCCTGGCCCCTTTGAAGGTTGTAAACCCTTCTGCCTACATAAATTTTTTTCTCCCCTTTTGACTAGCATAACTAAAATAAATCTCACATTTACATGATAAAAAATCTATACAATTTCTTTCATATATTTTTGCCAAAGACATATGTCTTAATTCATAGATTTATGTGAGCTTAAGATTACAGTGTTTATTACAGAATACAGATTAATTACATAGATTAGCAGACAGAACACAGATATAGAATACAGATTAATTATATAGATTCACTGGCAATTACATATCAAGCAGTAATTTTTTAAAAATCACTAGAAAATGAATTATAACAAATGGCAAATGTATAAAAATCTCATGAATGATGATCATTATGATTAAGATATGATAATTAATCACTTTGATATGATAAAGATAACGCTGATGATGTTATGATCAATCTATGAACTAAATACCACTGTAACTGTATAAACACAAAAAACCTATGTCTTTCCAACTGATAGTAAATAGAACAAGTCTACAATGATGGTTAAACTATAGTCAGGCCACTAATACTGTTTTTACACAAATGCCTACTTAGTGACTTAGAATGCATTATATTTCTAGAGGCATTGCCAGATGCCAATCAATAGATAAAAAGTACCAAAGGAGAAAAATAGAACAAGTGCCTTGAAAGATTATCAAGTAGCAACATAGTTTTTTATTTTCAATTTCCGAAAAGCTGAAAAGTAATTCCCATCATTCCTTGAATTATAGGCCGTCTAGTTTTGCATTTACTTATTGAACTGCTTTTGCCAGGTTGCTCCTTTGTTACCCTTTATTATTTAGGGAATACCAAAAGAATTTTAAGACAGTGTCCACATATCATGCACAAGCTGGATGGCACAAACAAGATGAGACGCAAAGCTCAGGAGTAGATGGGAGTGTTAAGTCCTTCTTTTCTCTTTTGTTTATTTCCATGCTGCTTTCTTAGAAGACAGAGAACAAAAGCATCACTGTCCTTGATCAAAGATGAAGAGAAGAAAAGGGCAGAAAACGTGGCCAAAGTCAGGACTCATCAAATAAACAGGGAAAATTGCCTTAATTCATCTATTACAATTCTAGCTTTTATAAGAATAAAAAGGGATATTGTTCTCCTGAGTCCCAGAATTTAAAAAAAGATAACTCTAAGAAATTAATTTGTGAAGTCAAACAATTTAAGAAATGTAATTGGGTTAAGAATAAGATTTGCTTCGAAGCTTGATCAACTGAATTTTACTGGTGCTCTTTTTTTACAATGAAAACTAATTAGTTTGGTCAAAATACTACTGTTGGCCATTCTTACAATAAAGACAGCCAATAATAAAATTATGATAGAACTGAGAAATATGTATTGTGCCCATGCATCATTTTCAATACTAGAGGAAATATTACAGATGGAGTAAGAGCCAGTACTCTGCAGTCAATCTGTCTGCAGTCAAATCTTGGCCTTGTTCCTTACTAACTATGAACCTTTGGCAATTTACTGAAACTTTCTGTGTCTCAGTTTCCACATCTATAAAATATGTATGATAATAGTATCCACCATATAAGGTTGTTGTAAAGATTATATTAGTTAATAAATGGAAAACATTTAGAACAGTGTCTTCTCTATCCATTACATGTTTTGGCTCAGCGCCTGTGGCTCAAGCAGCTAAGGCACCAGCCACATACACCATAGCCGATGGATTTAAATCCAGCCCGGGCCTGCCAAACAACAATGACAACTGCAACCAAAAAATAACCGGGCATTGTGGCGGGCGCCTGTGGTCCCAGCTACTTGGGAGGCAGAGACAAGAGAATTGCTTAAGCCCAGGAGTTTGAGGTTACTGTGAGCTATGATGTCATGGCTCTATACCCAGGGGGACAACTTGAAGCTCTGTCTCAAAAAAAAAAAAAAATCCATTTACATTTTTTGTGTTGTTATTTGAAAGTCATTTTTGGAAAAAGGTATTTGATTAATTATAATGCTCATTTCTGGCTTTAAAAATACTTATACATCTAGTAATAGGAAAAAAAATGTTCTTAATTTGTATCAGTTAAGAATGCCTCTGGGCTTGGCACCCATAGCTCAGTGGTTAGGCCACCAGCCACATACCCTAGGACTGGCAGGTTCAAACTCGGCTAAACAACAATGACAACTACAACAAAAACATAGCTGGGCGTTGTGGCGAGTGCCTGTAATTCGAGCTACTTTGGGAGGCTGAAGCAAGAGAATCATATAAGCCCAAGAGTTTGAGATTGCTATGAGCTATGACATCATGGCACTCTACTGAGGGTGACATAGTGAGACTCTGTCTCAAAAAAAAAAAACCCTCTGATCCCTGTGAATGGTGGCTTAAGCTATAAAAATATTTCATGTTTATTTTATAAGAATTTTAGAAGCAGACAATCTCAGCACTGGGTCAGTGAGCCAAAAATATCACCCAGGATCATGCTAGCTTTGCATTCTGACTGTGCTTAGCTGTCTGCTCTTGGATCCCAGTTTAGGATCAGGAGCTCCAAGTACCAAGAAGGGAAGCAGAGAGAGGAGAGTGCCAGGAGGGGGCCACCCACATGGACACTGATGCCTGTCCCTCCAGAGGACTCACTTTGTCTCTCCTGTTAGCAGGTAGCTGGCTCTCCAGCATCTGCAGTGGGAGGACACCAAATAGCTGTTGAGTGAGCCCACCAGCAGTGTCTGTTACTTTGACAAAGAGACTCTAGAACAGAAACCAACAACAAATGTCGCACATTAGGTGAGACACTCGATGTGTTCTAATTAAAACTCCCAACAAGCAAGATTTTTATGGAAGTCCTAAACAATGGCCGCAAGCCAAGAAAATCAACTGCAAATTTTAGATTTGAAATTTAAATTACCTTTTGGGTACAAGGTACGCTATTTGGGTAATGGGGACACTAAAAGCCCTGACTTCACTACTATCAAAATTCAGCCATGAAGCCAAAAAAACACTTTTATCCCTTAAATTTATTGAAATGTTTTATAAAGAAAGAAAAAAGAAACTAAATGCAATTAACATTTAATTCTCGATTTCGTAGCAACATTTGAAATATTCAACAGCTACACGTGGCTAGTGGCTGCAGTGTCAGGCAGCGCAGATAACGTCCGTTATCTGCAAAAGTTTGATTTGACAATGCTGCCGTTTGGAGAGAAAGTGGTCATTGTCTATCAACTTTCAAAATGTGAGTATCTGCTGAAAGCACAACAATTCATCCTGCCGAAATACACAAGTATACAAAAATATACCTGAAAATGGCATCATTGTTAGCAATACTCAGAAACTGATGTAAGTACCCCTGAGACATTCATATGATACCATATCTTGCAACTATGTGAAAAAGGATAGCTGAGTGTGTGGAGGTACCTGGGTAGTGGCTCGCCCAGAAAGAGCACGGGAGCTCTGCGCCCCCTTCTCCAGATCTTACCCTACAATCTCTTTTATCTTGATGTTGGTGATGAAATTTAAAAATATATTGGCTCAGTACTCATAGCTCGGTGGCTAGGGCACCGGGCCCATACACTGAGGCAGGCAGGTTCGAACCCTGCCCAGGCCTGCTAATCAACAATGACAACTGCAACAACAACAGCAACAAAAATAGCCGGGCGTAGTGGCAGGTGCCTGTAGTCCCAGCTACTTGGGAAGCTGAGCCAAGAGGATCATGGGAGCCCAAGAGTTGGAGGTTGCTGTGAGCTGTGACTCCATGGCACTCTACGAAGGGTGACATAGTGAGAATCTGTCTCCAAAAAAGAAAGAAAAACATTAAAAATATATGCTAAGTTATGGTTTCCTATGACCAAAACTAAAATATCAACATCAAGTGGGGAGAAAAAAAAAGAGTGACATAGATAATTATAAAATTCAAAGTAAGGATGCCTAATACATACTATTAAGTGATGCAAGCAAGTGATGGTTCACAAGTACACTATGATCCCATTTTGATTCTAACTCTATTTTATATTATTTGTATAAATATGCATATTTGCCTCTGTTTCAGGACTGGGACCAGAGGTGCCTGGTGCACAAAATGTAAGGCACTCGCTTTCCTACTTAAGCCTGCAGAACGTCTCCCACAAAGAACGGTGGTGGGAAGAAGAAGGGCTGGGCTGCCATCAATGAAGCGGTGACTCCAGAATACACCATCAACATTCACAAGCACATCCATGGGGTGGGCTTTGAGAAGCGTGCCCCTCGGGCACTCAAAGAGATCTGGAAATTTGCCATGAAAGAGTTGGGAACTCCAGATGTGCTGATTGATACCAGGCTCAACAAAGCTGTCTGGGCCAAAGGCATCAGGAATGTTCCATGCCGTATCCGTGTGTGGTTGTCCAGAAAAGGTAATGAAGGTGAAGATTCACCAAACAAGCTCTATGCATCCCCTAGTCCTAGCTCTGATATGTTCGCATGGACATAGAAAACTACTTGAGAAGAATAACACATGCATGAAGGAGTATTTTAATTTTGCCTTTATTCACCACTGTGTCATTTGGGGTCACATAGGAGGCCTCTATCCACCAGTAAAGACCTCGGCAGCAGTGAAGACCTGCCTTAGCCCAGGAATCCCCGCCAGTGAACAAATGCATGTTTGAGCTGGCTTTAGTATGTTCCATTCCATATCATTTCTAAGGATTTTATTTTATTCATTCTCTGACTGTGAACAGAGGAAATACTACCAGAACTCTTTTTTATATAAACAATCATACTACCTTCTCTTTGGGTTGGGGGAGGTATTTTGGGGTGTTTTGTTTTGTTTTTGTGAGACAAGGTATTGCTCTCTTACCCAAGCTAGAGGACGTCAGCATCATGGTAGCTCACTGCAACTTCAAACTCCTGGGCTAGGATGTACAGGCGTAAACCACCTCACCTCACCCCATTTGTACTTTTTCACATTATCTTCTCAGTGATTGATTATCAGACACTTTAAAGTCACACATTCTATATCATTTTCTTGCAATCAACTGAGCAAACTTTAATGACTTTAAAACATGGAAAGTGGTCAGTTATTTGCCAAATATTTATAGTAGCTCAGGTCATTGGTCCATGTACAGACATTGCTGCTAATCATGGAATTTCCAAAATGAATATGAGTGACTTCAGTCTTTTCCATTCAAAGTCTCTTTGTCTCTTCTGATCAATGTTCAGGCGCTTTGTTGTGTTTTTTTCCAATTTTTGACCCTGACATGATTATTTCGAATGATATTTAAATAACCTTATTTTTTCAGGAGACCATGTCTGCTGTATCTGGTTATCTTTAGTAATTAAAGCTAGCAATCAGCTTAGCTTTATTTTAGTTTGTATATTTTCCACATAAGAAGTCTGTATCTTAAGATAAAGAATAGGAAGTGTTCCCTGTGTTTTATACTGATAATAAACTAACACAGTTCTCTTACTATTTATATATTATCTCCATGTGGTGTGAAATATTTCTATTGTGTTTTGTTGTTTTTCAAAAATAGAGCTAACAGTTTCCTTTCCTGTTTTAAAGCCTTTCAAAGCTGCCCATAAAAATATCCAAGCCATAATTCCACTATTCGGATTCACAATATAAATTAATAAATGACTGTGACAAATTACAAAACATTTTTAAATGCATATTGTCTCCTTTTTATGTTTCCCAAGTGTAATTCTTAAAGACAAATGCAATGTCCCCAAATTCTCTGCTGTGACTCACATATCACAACATCAGCTGACAGAAGAGTGAACCCTCGCCTGAGTCAGCCAGCCGCTTGTTCCCTGTGATGCCAAACAATGGATTTGGACTTGGTCATTTTCCTAATGCTTTGATCAACTTTGCAAACATAAAAATAATGCTAGTGGTATAGAAATTAAAGTTAAGATGATATCAATCTGTAACTTTAAAGTTCCATTTTAAGCAGATGCTTATTATTTCTTTGGCGAATAAACAAACTAAATTGATATTTTAATATTAAATAAACTGGCTCATGTTTTTAGATGCATGTATGTTTTTACATTTTAATCTGTTTCTTGGTCGAAGAAAGAGTGAAGTCACTTTTAAAGAAAAGAAAGTAACTATTTTTAAATTAGCAGGCTCATTCCATTTCATTCCTGTGGTTCTTTTTGTCTGGATTAAATTGCATAAAAAATAATATTGGTTTAGTTTCCTAATATTCACTGCGGGCCTTGAGAAATTTAAATCCTTAAAAAAGCCTTCAGCAGGTCATTGCTAATTTCCATTACTGTAATCATATGGAAGCATTTGTCAATATCCTTTTTTTTTTTTTTTTGAGACAGAGTCTCAAGCTGTCACCCTGCGTAGAATGCTGTGATGTCACAGCTCACAGCAACCTCAAACTTTTGGCCTTAAGCGATTCTCTTGTCTGGATCTCCCATGTAGCTGGGACTCCAGATACCTGCCACAAATGCCCGGCTATTTTTCTTCTTCTTGTTGTTGTTGCAGTTGTCATTGTTGATTTTAGCTGGCCCGGGGTGGGTTCAAACCCTCCAGCCTCAGTGTATGTGGCTGGCACCCTACTCTCTGAGCTACAGTCATCAAGCCTATCAATATTCTTTATTAAATACTTTATTTGTTTATTTATTTATTTGTTCATTTATTTTTTGAGATAGAGCCTCAAGCTGTCACCCTGGGTAGAGTGCTGTGGCATCACAGCTCACAGCAACCTCCAGCTCCTGGGCTCAAGCGCTTCTCCTGTCTCCGCCTCCCAAGTAGCTGGGACTACAGGCACCCCCAACAACATCTGGCTATTTTTTTTGTTGTTGCAGTTTGGCCGGGGCAGGGTTCAAACCTGCCACCCTTAGTTTATGGGGCCGGTGCCCTACCCACTGAGCCATAGGCACCGCCGTAGGGGCAACTAGTTCTTTTAAATAAGTTTCTTTAAATAATATTTGAAAGTGTCAATAACAAAATAAATTTAGTACCTTGGTTCAGAATCATAATTTTACTTCCATCAGCATTTTAATTGTATATAAGTAATCATCTTCATGATTTATCCAAAATATTTTTACTAAGTTAATAAGTTCTTTAGAGAGTACTTCAAGTAAGTGAGCCTCTTTGACAAGGTCTCCTGAATTTGAGGTAAATAGTATTATTTCAAATGCAAATGAGAATAGATTGGAGTCTCATGTGACTCCAAGAGCCAGATACTCTGAGCCTCCAAATACTCATGTTATAACTAAGCACCATTTGCGCCCTTTAGGCCTTTAGGAGAACAATTTACTAGGTTAGTCATCATAAAGAACAAATAAAAGAATCTTTTTTCTCTCCTTTCTTTCATTCTTTCTTTTATTTTTTCTTTCTTTTTAAGGAACGTGGCATTTCTTTCTTCCTTTTTTCTTTTTTTTTTTTTTTTTTATAGAGTGTCACTTTGTTGCCCTTAGTAGAGTGCTGTGATGTCACAGCTCACAGCAACCTCAAACTCCCGGGCTTAAGCGATTCTCTTCCTTCAGCCTCCCAAATAGCTAGGACTACAGGTGCCCACCACAATGCCCAGCTATTTTTAGTCTCACTCTAGCTCAGAACCCCTGAACTCTGGTAATCCACCCTCCTCGGCTTCCCAAAGTGCTAGGATTATAGGCTTGAGCCACCACACCCGCCGTGGCATTTATTTCTACTGGAAGTTAACCAGGCTCTGAGTGGGTGACTCTTCGCGTCTAAGGGTAAATTATGTAAATTTATGCAATAAATCAATGCTTCTAATTTGAAATATTTGCAGTGCTGGATAAAAGCCATTCACCTCCTTTTCGTGGCATTGCATTTAACTCTTTTAAGGAAGTAGCGATAACATTCATCACTCATTTAAATAGTGTATATATGGATGTGTGTGTATGTATTTAACATTTGATTATAAGAAATGTGAAGTGATCTGATCTACTAAACATAGAGAAGTTTCTTGCAGCCTTCTAACAGAACAATTTTAATAACCCACAAGGCGACCTTAACTCTAACCCCCTCACCAGGGTGGGTAAGAAGAGATTGTCGCTGAGAGAAATGTACATACCATTGAACAGCCCTCAGAGAAAAACCAAAGGCTGTGGGCAGCTGGGCACGCTTTCACTTTCCAGCCCATCCTGGGTTTCCCCTTTAGAGGGGTTTCCCTAGAAGCAGCATATCCTGGGTGTGGAATCCATGGCCAGGGGACTGATCCATGTAGTGAGAGTAAGAAAAGACAGAAATGCCCCACCTTACAGACGGGGTAGGCAGGATCTGTACAGAGGGCTGCAGCCCAGAGGCTGCCCTGGTAATCCGGTCATAGTGAAAGTGTGTGCCAACTTGAAATAACCAAAAGGACCAGCATCTAGTTTTAAAGAGTTTATTAAAATGAAAAGAATGAAAAGTGGAGAATGGCATCTGGGAAATCCAGACTCCAGAGAAGTGGGGTCAGTGCTCTGAAATTCAAAGTTAAGGTCTTGCTTATAAAGGCAGAATACAAAGGTAGTAGTAGGATTATAACATGTTTTATAGAAGGCTGGCTTATGAATTCTAACAATCTAATTAGTTTATATGTTTTTCCTGTATAGTTTGTTTTCTTTTCCTTTTCAATTTAAAAGAGTGTATTTAGGTTCGGTGGCTCATGCCTGTAATCCTAGCACTCTGGGAGACTGAGGTAGGTCTCAGTCCTGAGCTCAAGACCTGCCCGAGCAAGAGCAAGACCCTGTCTCTAAAAATAAAAAAAAGTTAGCCAAGCATTGTGGAAGGCGCCCGAGTCCTAGCTACTTGGGAGGCTGAGGAGGATCACTTCATCCCAGGAGTTTAAGGTTACTGTGAGCTAGGCTAAGGCCATGGCACTCTAAACTGGTCAACAGAATGAGATTCTGTATAGTGATCAAGAAAATGCCACGAAGGCTATCTGTAACAGTACGATCAAAACATTTCTGAATGTATATGAATCGTGCCCTGTGATTGCACCAATGTACAGAATTATGATTCAATAAAATTATAAAAAAAAAAAAAAAGAATGAGATTCTGTCTCAAAAAAAAAAAGTGTATTTAACATTCCATCTCAGACTAGGTAATAGTCATGAATTCTTTGTGTGATAGAGGAAAGAGAGAAGTTAATCAGTAATGAAGATCAACAGTTCAGAGAGAAGAGGTCTTCCCTGGAGCCCTTTAGCCATTTACAACAGTTTACAAGACAATTTCAAGGGTCCCAAAGGTCCCTTCAAGTTGCCATACATGTATATTGTAAAACTTGCCAAAGAGGTGACCAACATGTAGAGAATACTTTATAAATATTTTGTAAATAAAGGCACATTTAGCTGTAATTTCCCATTTTCCTATGTATGGCAACTTTTGGGACACTCTGTATTTCAACAGCTCATAATCTTTATCTCAAAAATATTTTTTAAAAAATCTGATTGGATATACAGCAGCTGTTTCTAATGCATACTGATATTCTGTCTCTAATAGCTCTTACTCTTTCTGAAGGGATTATTTCCTTAACCAATTTCTGGATTAGTAAATTGATTCCTTTTTTTTGTAGAGACACAGTCTCATTTTGTCACCCTCGATAGAGTGCTGTGGCATCACAGCTCACAGCAACCTCCAGCTCTTGGGCTTAGACGATTCTCTTGCCTCTGTCTCCCAGGGAGCTGGAACTACAGGTGCCCGCCACAAGGCCCAACTATTTTTCTCTTGCAGTCTGACCGGGGCCGCGTTCGAACCTGCCACCCTCGGTATATGGGGCTGGTGGGTGCCCTACTCACTGAGCCACAGGCGCCACCCAGTAAATTGATTCCTTAAAGGAAAAAAGTATATGGACAATTAGAGTTCTACATAAAACATCATATGTAGAACATTCAGATTTCAGACCATGGGCACAAATTTGAATTCCAGCCTTTTTCATTACAGTTCAGATTAAAGGAGGGCATGTGAGAAGGGTGTAATGGCTCAAACCTGTAATCCTAGCACTCTGGCAGGCAAAGGCGTGGGATTGCTTGAGGTCAGGAGTTCGAGACCAACCTAAGCAGGACCAAGAGCACTGTCTCAACTAAAAATAAAAAAACTAGCCAGGAATTGTGGCAAGCGCCTGTAGTCCCAGCCATTTGGGAGGCTGAGGCAAGGGGATGAAGTGAATCCAAAGTTTGAGGTTGCTGGCTCAGCGCCTGTGGCTCAGCAGGCTAAGGTGCCAACCACATACACCTGAGCTGGCAGGTTCGAATCCAGCCCGGACCCACCAAACAACAATGACGGCTGCAACCAAAAAACGGCCGGGCGTTGTGGCGGGCGCCTGTAGTCCCAGCGACTTGGGAGGCAGAGGCAGGAGACTCGCTTGAGCCCAGGAATTGGAGGTTGCTTTGAGCTGTAATGCCCCGGCACTCTATCCAGGGTGACAACTTAAGGCTCTGTCTCGAAAAAAAAAAAAAAAAAGAGTTTGAGGTTGCTGTGAGCTGTGACATTGTAGCACTCTACAGGGCGACAAAGTGAGACTCCATCTCCAGAAGAAAAAAAATAGAAGGAATCTTCCTGGGAGCATTTAAAGAATTCTAAAGCTAGGGCTCTACCCCAGGGATTCTAAGTTAACTGGCCTAGGGCATGGCTTGTCATTGGTTTGTTATTTAAAGCTCCTGGTGACTCCAGGAGATTGAGAACCAACACTTTCCACACGTATGCAAAGGTAAGAAATGGTCTTTTCTCTTTCTTTTGTCCTCTAGTTTCACCATGTAGTCGTTTTAAGAAAGATTATGATCTGAACATGAGCTTTTTCATTAAGAATCCTTAAAGGATCACATAATGATTCTCTGTCTTTTTGGTTGAGTGATTTAGAGAGGAATGACAAAGTAACTCCTTCGCGTACTGTGAAATGGTCTCATAAATTGTATTTCAAAATTATTGAAATTGTGTTCACCAACTAATGAACTTTTTTTTTTTTTTTTTGGCTATAAACCAACAGGACAAGAATTCCTGTGAAAGTAGTTAATGAGAATTCTTCACCTTTGATGGAGAGACGCCGCCTCTGTTTCTAATAAAGCCACTAGTTTCCTAGGTATCCAGGCCTTCATCTTGCCATCCACGGTGCCTTGTGGTAGGCCAAAAAATGAGCTCATTTTATTTTCAATGTATACATAATAATATATTGCTTGGTGGGGGGGAAGGGTTGGATCAATGATGCCTCATCTCTGCTTCAGAGTGACTCTGAGGTCTGTAACTGTCACCCTGTTGGGAACCTTTGTCCCTGCCGTTGCTGATGCTGCCCAGGTTCCTGCCGCTTCATGCTTCATGAATTCACTGAAACTTCATTTAATAAATATTCATGAGGAACTTCATGAGCGCCAGGCACTATTTAAGACTGTGGACCTGCAGCATGAGCAAGACAGGCAAGAAGAGCCAGTTCTCCTATGGAGATGTCACCTCAGAAGAGGGGATGGAGGATAAACAGCCAGTAAACACCAGGTAATACAGAGAATGTGACATATTGCAACCCTGCATTTCACAGAACACCCTGCGGGGAAGCTCTGGTCTAGTATATGCCTCTAAATAAAGTTTATCACAGACTCCCTGCGTATCCCAAACTCTAAACATGACTTAGTAATTTTCTCCCAAGAAATACTTCATTTCCCTCCAACTAATAAACTCCTGTAACATTAGCTCTAGCTTAGCAGTCTCGTTCATTCAAAGCTCACTCAGACCGTACTACCTCTTTTAGTTCAGTGGAGAAATGTCGAATGGGGTGTGGTCATAGAATTTCAAATGAACTTATCTTGGCTTAGAATTCCTAATGTTTTCTCCCCTTGCTTCTTTGTCACTTTCTGTGAAATTTCACTCTCTTCCTATTCTGGTTCTTATGTTGACAAATGATGAGATTTTCTAGCTCTTTCTATTACCTTAGATATTCAGTCCCTTAACTCGGCTCCAGGACTTGGTTTGCCCTGTGCCATTTTGGGTGATCAAATGGCCTGCCCTTCTCCAGTTTTGGTGTCAGGTATGGTGAGTCCCCTGTCTAGGGACTCAACAACAAAAAGAACAAAAAGCTACTTCCACCTCTGTTGACATAACAATTTTTCAACACACATTTCTTAAACATCTTTGTGTTCTAAGAGCCATATGATGTGCAAAAGTTAGAAAGATAGAAATGGCCCTTTCTTCTAGAGAAAAGAAGCTTTTAATCTTAAGTCTGTAGTGTCCTGGTTAAACAATAATCCTTGTTAAAAGTGGATAATCAGGCTTGGCGCCTGTGGCTCAGCGGGCTAAGGGACCAGCCACATACACCTGAGCTGGCGGGTTCGAATCCAGCCCGGGCCTGCCAAACAACAATGATGGCTGCAACCAAAAAATGGCCAGGCGTTGTGGTGGGTGCCTATAGTCCCAGCTACTTGGGAGGCGGAGGCAAGAGACTCGCTTGAGCCCAGGAATTGGAGATTGCTGTGAGCTGTGATGCCACGGCACTCTATCCAGGGTGAACGCTTGAGGCTCTGTCTTAAAAAAATAAAAATAAAAAATAAAAGTGGATAATCGTAACATACACATACACATAACTGAAATGTTTAATTTTAACTTTAATAGTTTAAAGATACATTCGCCAATAATCCTTGCACTCTGGGAGGCCAGGCAGGTGGATTGCCTGAGCTCAGGAGTTGGAGACCAGCCTGAGCAAGAGTGAGATCCAGTCTCTAAAAATCGCCAGGTGTTGTGGCTGGTGCTTGTAGTCCCAGCTACTTCAGAGGCTGAGACAAGAGGATCACTTGAGCCCAAGAGTTTGAGGTTGCTGTGAGCTATGATGCTACAGCACTCTACCCAGGGAGACAGCTTGAGACTGTCTCAAAAAAAAAGGTGCAAAGTTTCATGGGATACCTCCCCTGTTACCCAGTGTCAATATTGATTTGGAATTTTTTCTTCCTCTTCTTTTTTGTCTTTGATTGTTTTATTTTTTGGAACAAGTAATTTCACATAGTTCAAAATTTCTAAAGTAAAACTGGCAGTGCTAAGTAGCTGTCACCTACCTTGGAGCCACCCAGCTCCCTGTTCCAGAGGCAACCACAGAGACCAGGTCCTCCAGGTATAGAGATTCTTTAGGGAGATTTTTTAAATGACCTCAAAAGGATATCAGATACTTTTTCTTTTCATGAAAACACAAAATGTTAACATACTTGTGTCTGCCTTCACCCTCTGAGATAGAATTTTCATTAAGCAGGTCAAAATTTGTCAGCTCTGTGGGTTTCACTGACTAAGGCTCTGGCACAGGGCCAGCTTATGTCCCTAGGACGACAATGCATTGATTCTGTGCCAGTTTTGTAACATAGATCAAGAGCGTGTCAACGGTTTCCTCTCTGAGACCAGTTCAACATCTGTCTCTTTGATTCCTTTGTAAGCAGATTATTGATAGTATACATTGTGGATTTCCTTCAAGGTATAGCTTCTTGACACATATCTTGTCTTCCTTCCTATCAAATTTTTAATTATTTTGTATTTGTTTGGTGCATGCGATAAACTACTTCATGATCATATGCCCACAAAGTGTTGGTATTTCCCCTTTGATTATACATGCAGATGTGTGCTGAAATGTATGCATTTTATTTGCAATCTATGGGATTTATACTTCTACTGGTATTTGAATTTCTAAGTCATGATTTCAGTGTCTTCCAATTATTTTCTCCTGTGAATCTCCGGGAAGCTCCTTCACTTATTTCTCTTTCCACACCCTATCTGTTGTACTCCAAAGATGTCAGCATCACAGCTTTATCTGGGGGGTTATTTTGTTTTCTGCACATTTTCAGTGGAAAGCTCTCTTGAACAGACCAGCTAACCTCTGGGAAAACACATTTGTTCTTCCTCATCTTTGCCATATGCATGTGACCCCAAGCCAGAGCCTATCATTCCAGGATATTAAGTCATGGTTCAGGTATCCAGGCCCATTTCATCAACACTAAGTGTATTGTCAAGGAGTTCCCTTCCCAGAAGTTTCTCTATCTTTCAAACATCCTACTTCAATAGAAAAAAAAAAAAGATGAAAACATAACCTATACGCTACCAGTTTCCTGCCTAAGCATCCACAGTCCCTAACAATAGTTCCCCAATATTTCATCAGTGTCTTTTTTCTGGTCAAGAAAGAACAATTTGCTATTTGCCAGCTTTGCGAATCAGTTCATTGATTTATCTAACAAACATTTATTTAATACACAGGAAACAGATGGCTAAAAATTAATTTATTAAATTTTACAGGAATTTGTTGCTATCTGCCTATGCTGTCTATAACTTAAATTAAGTTTTACATAGAAGTATGTTACAAAAGCTATGCAGGCAATGGGGAAAATGGAAATGAATAACTCCTGGTGGTTAACAGAGTAGAAGCAAGGAGGAAGGCTTTCTAGAGGAGAAAACCTGGGGATTTGGGAAATGAGTAAGAGTCTGCCAGGCAGGCAAGGGAGAAAAATGCCTACAGACAAAGGACTCTGTGCAAAAGCATGGAGGTGTGAACACACACATGAAGTGTAAATTAAGGCAGCAGCAGCACCAACAAAGAGGTGAATATAGGGTGGGAGATAGTTCAGAGTTAGAATTTATAGGACTTATTGAACATTAGGATATAGGAAATGAGAGAAAAGTAGGATTTAAGAGTAACTCTGAATTTTGGTTGTGGATAGAATGATGGATGGTGAAGCCTGAAAAAAGGAATTCAGGAGATAGAACAGGTTTGGGTATTGGGCTGACAGTAATGAAGTC
The DNA here is from genome assembly GCA_963573935.1 of Arctocebus calabarensis. Taxonomy (NCBI): domain Eukaryota; kingdom Metazoa; phylum Chordata; class Mammalia; order Primates; family Lorisidae; genus Arctocebus; species Arctocebus calabarensis. The sequence goes on from CAUYON010141003.1 coordinate 17,728, forward strand.
AATTCTGCACATATAGATTTTCAGGTAGCTGTAGGCTAGTTACCAAGGTACCCTATATGCTGTGAGAAGCATTGGTCTGAGCCCAGGGAGAGGAGTAAACAAAATATAATAAGTTTGGGGCTTGGTGCCTGTGGCTCAAGCAGCTAAGGCACCAGCCACATGTACCTGAGCTGGCGGGTTCGAATCCAGCCCTGGCCCGCCAAACAACAGTGACAGCTGCAACCAAAAAATAGTCAAGCATTGTGGTGGGCGCCTGTAGTCCCAGCTACTTGGGAGGCTGAGGCAAGAGAATCGCTTAAGCCCAGGAGTTGGAGGTTGCTGTGAGCTGTAATGCCATTGCACTCTACCCAGGGCGATAGCTTGACGCTCTGACTCAAAAAACAACAACAACAACAAAAAATATATTTATATGTGTGTGTGTGTGAACTATATATAATAAGTTTGGGCAATGGTTAAGGTCATGGAATTTGCTAGGGATTGAGAAATTCATGAGAAGTAAATAAATGTGGCATCTTGTCTTAAACATCCTTCCAAATAAGAGTTAAAACTGTGAAGAATTTTTTTTTTTTTTTTTTGCCATTAGTCTGTCTTAATGTTAGGGAGGTAGTTAGGAGCAGCTCTCCTGCGAAAGAAGACAAGGCAGGGTTCCCAGGCCTCATCTCAATGCTTCCCATGTTAATGCTGTCCCAAGTAATTGCTCATACCTGGGGAGGAGGGACCACCCTACCCATCTACCAATCAGAACTTAGCATGCCAACTGCAAAAGGATGTAGTAGAAGACTCTCTAGCCTAACAACAGGTAGAATCTTGAAGGTGACCAAAACAGCCTTAGGACTAATTATCCTACTCACCCCACCCCCATGGTCTCTCAGGGGAGGAGGGGGAGTCATGGGAGGTCCACCATGGCAATAAAACTCTGATTCCAATTAACCTTTGAATCACAAGGTAGGCCCAACCCAGGTGGTATAAAAGAGAACCATTGGCCAAGATCTTTGCCTCTTCGCTACTTGTGCTGGCAATGGAGACCCGTCACTGTCTATGGTGAACACATCCTGCTTTGTGAACTCTCTTACTCTGCAAATGTATGTTTCTCTTCCTCAAGAAATCTCCTTTCATCCTTGTCTGGCTTTGGGGTGTGTGATCATTTTTTGACCAAGGACACCCCAACATTTTAGGAGACAGACAGCTGCCTTGACACCCAATCTTAACAGGCTAGTAATGTGAAAATATATGGTAATAGTAATTTTTTAAAAACTAGTCATAGAAATAGAAAAATAATGGTAATAGGAAACGATAATTTAGAAATGAACAGAAAATAGGAAAAGGAAAAAAATATATTGCAATGCAATGTAAGGTTGGCCTTTAGATCAAGAACACCAGTTCCAGGACACTCACTGTTGGTGACTCTTGTCATTTTCAACCTTGTTTGGTAATATTCCACCAACCGGAACCTAGAAATTAGGCAAAGGCTAAAATCAATATGACACTTCAGATACCTCCAACTAAATTGCTGTACTGTTGACTATTCTAACACACGGTCTGTAACTTTCAGACTGCTATGGTAGTTGGCTATTTACAGACTTACAAATGCCAAAGGAACAATGGACAACATGTGTCATACGGTTTCTCATTACTACTCTCATTCCATTCAATTCACCCTTCAAATTAATTGCAAAAGTTATTTAGTATTTAGCATTTTGGGTTTCTCATTGAATCCATATAACTAAGGAAGGTGACTATGATCTCAATTTATCACTCTTTTAGCAGAAAGTAATATCACTCTCTTTTCCATTTTTTTTTTTTTTTTTTTTTTGCAGTTTTTGGCCGGGGCTGGGCTTGAACCCACCACCCCTGGTATAAGGGGCCCTACTCTTTGTGCCACAGGCGTCTCCCCTCTTTTCAAATTTTTTAACACAACTATAAAGTGGCCTAATCCATGAAGATAAAAAATGTTGAAAAACCAAGAATGTCTGGAAATTACAACACATCACCAAAACCCATAATTGGGTGAAGGAATTCAGGCAAAGCAGAATTGCAAAATGTCATGTTCAAAGTAAGGAGTCTCTGTCTCCTAAGGGTAGCACACGCTTAGGGGAGGAACTGGTCTGAATGAAGTTTTCTTTGTTTCAATACAGGCTCTGAAGGAAAATTGCAAGGGTTGTGACAGAAAGTTAAGTTTTCAGATTTCTTTCACTTCTCTGCCACTTCCAAGAGTAAATGAGACCATCTTTTGGTAATACCATTTCTACTACCGTGTTCATTTATAGAACGGTGGCCAGTGAAGGCCTGCTAATACACACAGAAGCTACCGGTGGGCAGGGCGTTTGTTTAATTTAAAATTGTAAGGCCAGTAGCTACATCAACACCTGGCCCATGGCTCGGCGCTTGTAGCTCAGTGGTTATGGTGCCAGCCACATACACTGGGGCTAGGGGGTTTGAACCTGGCCTGGGCCTGCTGAACAACAATAACAACTACAACAAAAAATAGCTGGGCACCAGTACTTCCAGCTACTTGAGAGGCTACGGCAAGAGAATCTCTTAAGCCCAAGAGTTTAAGGTTGCT
>CAUYON010141004.1:0-10517 GCA_963573935.1 Arctocebus calabarensis
TTTTTCAAGGTCGTTAAAGTATGACAGTGTTGCTTTAATAGAAAGTGCATTATAATTGTATATTTCTTTGGATAGTATGGACATTTTAACAATATTGATTCTTCCCAGTCATGATCAGGGTATGTTTTTCCATTTGTTGACGTGTTCAATGATTTCTTTTCTTAGAGTTTCATAGTTCTCCTTATAGAGATCTTTCACATCCTTTGTTAGGTAAACTCCCAAATATTTGATCTTCTTTGGTACTTCTGTAAAAGGAATAGAGTCCTTGATAGTTTTTTCAGCTTGACTATTTTTGGTATATATAAAGGCTACAGATTTCTGAGTATTGATTTTGTAACCTGAGATGTTGCTGTATTCCTTAGTCACTTCTAAGAGTTTTGTAGTTAAATCCCTGGTGGTTTTGAGATATACAATCATATAATCAGTGAAGAGTGAAAATTTGATCTCTTCTGACCCTATATGGATACACTTGATCACCTTTTCTTGCCTGACTGTGATGGCAAAGACTTCCATTACAATGTTAGAAAGCAGCAGAGATAATGGGTGACCTTAAATAGTTCCTGATCTGAGTGGAAACGATTTCAATGTAACTCCATTCAATACAATATAGGCTTTGGATTTGCTATAGATGGCCTCTATTAGTTTAATAAATGTCCCTTCTATACCTATTTTCTTAAGTGTTCTGATCATGAAAGGATGCTGGAAGTTATCTGAAGCTTTTTCTGCATCAATTGAGACAATCATATGGTCTTTTTTATGCTGTGTATGTGATGAATTATATTCATAGATTTACATATATTGAACCAGCCTTTCTGACCCTGGGGTAAAACCCACACGGTCATGGTGTATATTTGTTTGACGTGTTGCTGGATTGTTTGCTAGGATCTTATTGAATATTTTTGCATTAATATTCATTAGAGATATTGGTCTATAATTTTCTTATCTTGTTGGGTCTTTTCCTGGTTTGGGGATGTTTGCTTCACAGAATGTGTTGGGTAGTATTCCTTCTTTTTTTGTATTTTGGAAAAGGTTAAGTAATATAGGTATTAGTTCTACTTTAAAGCCTTGGTAGAATTCTGATGTGAAGCCATCTAGTCTCAGACTTCTCTTTTGGGGGATGTTTTCAGGTGATGATTATTCAGACCTTGATATAAGCCTATTCAACATTTCCACTTTATTCTGGCTAAGTCTAGGAAGATGTCATTTTTCCAAGTATTGTTCTATTTCCTTCAGATTTTCGTACTTCTGAGAATAGTTTCTTGTAATATTCATTAAGGATTTTTTGAATTTATGAGGAGTCTGTTGTTATTTCATCTTTGCCATTTCTCATTGATGAAATTAGAGATTTTACTCTTTCGTTTCTGGTTAGGTTAGCCCAAGGTTTATCTATTTTATTGACTTTATCCAAAAAATAACTTTTTGATTTATTGATCTGTTATGTAATCCTTTTATTTTAATTTCATTTAATTCTGCTCTAATTTTGGTTATTTCTCTTCTTCTGCTGAGTTTGGTCTTGAAATGTTCTTCCTTTTCCAGTTGCTTGAGATGTCCCATTCATTTTTTAACTTCCTCTCTTTCTGTTCTCTTCAGGAAAGTTAGCAATGCTGCAAATTACCATCTTAGAACTGCCTTTGTGGAATCCCAGAGGTTCTAGTAATTCATGTGTTCATTTTTGTTTTTTTCTTAAAATTTTTTAATTTCCTTTTTTTTTTTTTTTTTTTTGTAGAGACAGAGTCTCACTTTATTGCCCTGGGTAGAGTGCCATGGCAGCACACAGCTCCACAGCTCACAGCACCCTCCAACTCCTGGGCTTAAGTAATTCTCTTGCCTCAGCCTCCCGAGTAGCTGTGACTACAGGCTTAATTTCCTTTCTAATCTCATCTATGACCCAGCTATCATTCAGGATAATGTTATTTAGTTTCCAAGTTCTTGTATGAGTATGAAGATTCCTGTTGTTACTGAGTTCAAATTTTATTCCATGATGGTCTGAGAAGATGCAAGGAATAATTTCTATTCTTTCAAATTTGCTGAGGTTAGACTTCTGACCTAAGACGTGATCAATTTTGGAGGCTGTTCCATGGGCTGATTAGAGGAGTGTATACTCAGTTTTGCTAGGATGTAATGTTCTGTAGATGTCTTTTAAATCCAATTTTTGAATGATTAGGTTGAAGTCTAAAATTTATTTGCTTAGTTTTTTATTGGAGGATCTATCCAACACTGTGAAAGGAGTTTTAAAATCTCCAACTATTATACTGCTGGAGGAAGTCAAGTTGCTCATGTCTGTTAGTGTTTCTTTTATCCAGTGAGGCACATTCTGGTTGGGTGCATAAATGTTAATAATTGAAATCTCATCATGTTGAATGTTACCCTTAACAAATATGAATTGACCATCCTTATCTTTCCTTACTTTGGTTGGTACAAAGCTTGTTGTATCTCCAAATAAAATGGCAACACTTGTTTTTTTCTGATTGCCATGTGCCTGAATTATAGATGACCATTCCCTATATTTATCTTTTAAGGTAAGATGAGATTCTTGTATGCAGCAAATATCTGGCCTGAGTTTTTCTATCCAGTTAGCCAACCTGTGCCTCGTCAGAGGAAAATTTAATCCATTCACATTAATCAAGATTATTGATAAACCTGGTAGTATTTTGGGTATCAAGTTTTGCAAAAGTCCAGTGGACATTATTAATCCTTTTGGCACTATGGAAGTTGGAATTTCATCAAAAGTTTCTGAGTTATTTTTCTTTGGTGGTAGAGGACTGCACTAGTCATTATGGAGGATAGGTCTGAGAATATCCTAGAGAGCTGGTTTAGTTATGGCAAATTTCTTCAACATGTGAATGTCATCAAAGTATTTAATTTCTCCATCATAAATGTAACTCAGTTTACCTGGACACAGGATCGTGGAATGAATGCTATTTTGTTTTAGAAGATTAAAGGTTGATAACCACCCTCTTCTAGCTTGAAAATCTTTAGCAGAAAGATCTGCAGTCATTCTTATATTTTGCCCCTTGTAGGTGATGGTTTTCTTAAATCTGTCTGCTTACACAATTTTCTCTTCCATATTAACTTTGGCAAAGTTAATTATAATGCGTCTGGGAGATGGTTTGTTTGGGTTGAGTCATGCTGGGGTTCTGAAACTGTCAGCTATCTGAATTTCAGAATCTCTTGCCCTGTTTGGAAGTTCTCCTCTATTACCTCTTGCATTAGAGCATCTGGGCATTTTAAAGCAAACTTGTCACCTACAGGAATTCCTATAAGGTAAATATTAGTTTTTTTCAAATTATCCCAGAGCTCTCTGAGAGAATGATCTGTTTTTGTTCTCCACTTCTCTTCCTCTTTGATCCTTTGGGAGCATTCAAAAACTTTGTCTTCAGTGTCAGAAATCCTTTCTTCTGCCTGTTCCATTCTGTTTCTGAGGGATTCTACTATATTTCTGAGATCTTTGAGGGCTGCAAGTTCTTGCCTCAATGAGTCAAAATCTGTGGTGATTTTCTCTTTGAATTCATTCAATTCTTGAGATAATTTTTGAAATGCTCCTTGGATTTCTAATTCCAGCTTAACCTCCATTCTGTTAATCTTATTTTCTATCCAAATTCTGAATTTGATTTCTGACATCTCAGCCATTAGTTTAGGACTGGGATCCTCTGGTGTGTTCACCTTGTCCTTCCCTGGGGGTTTGATCTATGCTAATTATTGATGTTGCTCGAGTTTTTTCACTGATTCCACTCCATGATTATTTTTCAGTGTGGCTACATGAGCAAATAAGGTAAAATTGGATTGGGTGCTCCTGGAGTAGTGATTATCCAGCCCTCAGCCTAAGATCTGGGACTGGAGATAGCAGCTTTCCCCCCCACAGCTTTATAAAGGACCCATACAGTACTATGGCCTCAGACATGGGGGACCTGCTTTGTGTGGTGGGGCTAAGTCACTCTGTCTTGTTTTCAGCTGGTCTATGTCCAATCCTAGTGAACCAGTAACTCTGGGTTGATGTCTCAGCTGTGGAGAAATAACAGCATCTAAGGCACCCTGCCCCCATGAGCAACAACTGAAAAAGGAATCTCAAACCTTCCCAACACAACCAGGGTAACACCTTGAAAGGTCCGTGGGTGCTTGGCCCAGGTGAAGAGTTACAACTTAGTTGTTCCAGTCAGCACCCAGTCTAAAGTGGGAGAGTTCAAAAAGGCTCTAGCAACTAGATAGCAGGGATATGCTGGCAGCTCGAGTATGACTCACTCCGGTGCTCTTTGGAGTCAGAAGTGCCCACCCAGAAATGAGTTAGTCTAGGAATGTTGATATCTCCTTCCCCGGCTTGCACCTCTGTCACTCCCAGTCACTGGTAACCCTCAGGGCCATGACTCACTTCCCTCCAATGAGCAGATGTACCTGGGCTTTGTGCCTGCCTGAGTTACTGAGAGATCTATATCTCCTTCGCCAGGCCACTGCACTCTGCAAGCAGCTGCCAGGGGGAGCTGAACCCTAATTCCCTCAGGTACTTAATGGAGGCTGGGGAGTTTCACTCATTTCCAGTCCCACCCTGATTGATGTTGTTGCCACTTACATTCTGACAGAATATGCATTTCTGTCCTGGCTATATTCCCCTGTGGGACAGGCGTTGTTTGCATTCACAGAAACTGTGACTCCGCCCTGCCCTCTGCCAGTGCTGCTGTGACAATTCTCGTGTAGCTGATGTCTCTGTCTCTGCTGCACTCTGTGTTGGGGCAGTCACAGTTAAAGCTCACTTCAGACAGCTCTGATTTCCTGCCCTTCCCTGAGCTGATGCTGCTTCCATGCTTGCTTTTGTCCTAGCTATTCTCCCCAGGGGCCGGTTGCATCTTGTGCTCATAAAAGCAGCAATTCTGACTCAATCCTGCCCTGGGAGTATGCTGTCTCTGTACGCAAACAGATTATATACTCCATCCCCGCCTGGGCAGGTACCACCTCAGGCATACCCATTGTTCATGAAGCCTGAATTTCCATCCCAGTTCTGTTGCAATGGTGGATGCCACCAGAGCAGAGGCCCAGCTCCCTCTGCTTTCTAAAAGAGTTAGGAAGTGTCTCTCCAATACATCACCAGGGTTCTGAGCCCTATTGTTCCCAACACTGCTGCTGGGCACTGTCTATCCCTCTCCTGTATGGCTCCCTTGGCCCACAGTCCCTGTTTTATAACTTTGCTGCTGATTCAGCACAGACTTGTAACATCCCATGCTCTGTCCACACCTCTCAAGAAAATACCCAAGAATCTGGACTCCTTGGGGGACAGGCTGCCAGACCACAGGGTGAGAAGGGAGAGGAGTGCTGGGAGTTCAGAATTGTGGGTAGTGTATATGTTCAGTTTTATGCCTGGCAGGAAAGTGCCTGAGCACACTAGTGTGTCCTCTCTGGGGAAGGAGTTGAGGTTTTTAGAGAGTCTCTCCCATGGGATAAAATAGAAGGAGATTAGAACTCTGGTCACTTGTTTGTAGAAAGTATACTGTGAGCTGTTGTTAAGGGGGAAGGGACTCCCATCCGCTTGGCGATGGGTTTTGTACCTATTGTTTGTTTCCTTGGGGTCACAGCTTGCCTCAGCAAGGGTGATGTGCACTCTTCAATCTTCTCTAATGGCTCAGCTCCAACCCGTCACCTTACTTTCTATACTTCTCTCCTTTAACTCTCCTTCTGGATAGGAGCCTCTGTGTAAAGCTGCCTCCTGTATGCCATCTTGTCTCCTCTGCCGTTTTGTTTTGTTTTGTTTTGTTTTTTGGGACAGTCTCACTTTCTTGCCCCTAATAGAGTGCCTTGGCTTGATATCACACAGGAACCTCAAACTCTGGAACACAATCAATTCTCTTGCCTCAGGCACACATGTAGCTGAGACTGCAGACTCTGGCAACAGCCCCTGGCTATTTCTTAAAGATAGTGCCTTGTTCTTGTTCAGGGTGGTCTAAAACTCCTGAGCTCAAGCAATCCACCCACCTCAGCCTCCCAGAGTACCAGTATTACAGCCCTGGGCCAGTTTCCTGCCCAGTTTGTTGAATTTGAATGAAAACATGGTTAATCCCTGCTTTGCATACTTCAAAAATGTAGCATGTTCCTTCTTCATGACCAATAGTGAACTTCTTCAATACAATTATTTAACATTCTTCTTGAATTACACCACAACCCATAATTTTGGTGAATTTAGTAAGCTGGTTATTCAGCAAATTGGCTTTTAGAACATTGAGCTTTGCTTTTAACATCACTAAGAAGGTATTGTATAATTCTAGATCACCAGGGACACATTGAATTGTTTTGAGATGATGTTATGCCAACTGTCTGTTCAATCATTTTATATTTTCTCAAACTGATTTTTGGTTCCTTTCTTGCCTCTTTTGCTCACATCACAAATCTTAGTTCACTCAACTATAATAACAGTAAGAACAATAACAGTAATAAATAAACTTTTGAGTTTTTCCTTTGTACCATTTTTAAGCTAACCACTTTCTAACTATATATTAAAAGATAAAATGTATCCCATAGGCCAAATTTCTGCCAAAATCTAATCCTCATCTTTGTCATTATTTGAAGATATGTAGACCAGACAAATAAACTTGGTTCCTCCCATCCACCAGCAACTGAGTCTCACCACCACTCCCTGTCCCCTTCTTGCATTAATTCAATGCCCTGAGAACATTTTGGATGTAACTCTTGAATCCATTGAATCCAGAATCTCCTGTTATGAGTGAAAAATACATACTTGTATTAAAAGAATTCATGTTCCCCCTATAGTAAACTCCTATTGATTATTGATTTGCCTGTCATCTGAACTACACTGTGTCCAACCTGAGAGACTCTGTCTTATTCACAATTGTATTTCCACAGCCTTACACCACATGTGACACTAAATGAGTCCCCAGAAATATTTCTGTCATACTGGCACCCTAGGAGACTAAGGTGGAAGGATAACTTAAGCTCAGGAGTTGGAGATCAGCCTAAGCAACAGGAAGACAATGTCTCTACTAAAAATAAAAAAACTAGTCAGGAATTATGGCACATGCCTGTAGTCCCAGCTGCTCAGCAACTGAGGTGGGAGGATCAGTTGAGCCCAGTAGTTTGAGGTTATTGTATGCTATGTTAGGCCTAGACTAAAGGAGAAAAATACCAGTTAAGTCCTGGAAAATTCCTGAGCTGCAAGTCCTCAAGAAAATGGAGTAAGTCTGGTTTACTCCCAGGATAGATGGCAAAGTACTCCCTAACTTCTTGCTTGACTTGCTTCTTCTGGGCCTGAGAAAGGAACCAACTTGAATGAAAACATGGTTAGTCCCTGTTTTGACTAACCTTTAGACAATACCAGATGGAGAGAATACTGAGACAAAGATATATGGAGGAAAAGTACTGAAAATGGCTCAGCACCTATAGCATAGTGGTTTGCAGGTTTGAACCAGGACGAGGTCAGCTAAACAACAATGACAACTGCCAAAAAAAATTATCTGGGCATTCTGATGGATGCCTGTGTTGGGTAAAAATACCCACATATGTGCTCCATTGAGACTGGAATAGAATGGGCTCACATGACTTTTGCTAACACAGAAAATGAAAGAGAGCAAGGCTGCCCAGAGGCATACACAGAGGCTGCTTATTAGGGGTAAAGACCCAGAAACAGAAACTCTGAAGTCATGCAGCCATCAAGCCCAAGAAGGTCAGGGATTGAGAGCCCTCTGCTTGCTGATACAGCCCAGAGGTTGACAAGTGTTAAATAAATACACATTGTCTTAATAGCCTAAAAGTCTCAGCACTGTGGCAAAACAGAGTCATAAAATCCACTGGAGGTTAACTTAAGGAGCACATAGAAAACTTAAAAGAATAAGTTTCCGTGCAGCTTTAGATTTTTTTAGATCTTTTACACAAATAGATGACATATGTTTTGGAGAGAATGTAAAGCAGAAAACTTGATGTCTGCCACTTAGGTTTAGAATTAAATAGAAGAAGTTAGATAATGGTAAATGTTTTAGATCATTGATTAGTTGTGTACGTGACCACCATTGTATAAAAGTGGCCAGAAATAAAGACATTTGCTACAAGCCACTCTTGAGTTATAGTCTGCTTCTTGCACCTTTTCACGTTACAGAAGCAAGCTTACACCCGAGGCAAAGCTGCTGTACCTTTGTGTCTCTGGTCATGCAACATGCCTGTAGTTCCAGCTACTTGGGAGACTGAGACAAGAGAATAGCTTAAGAAAAAGAGTTGGAGGTTGCTGTGAGCTGTGAAACCATGACACTCCACAAAAGGTGACTCAGTAGAGTGAGACTCAGTCTCTGAAAAAAAAGAAAAGTACCAAAACTAAGATGTATGGGAAAATATAAAAACAAAGATGTATGACATAAGGCTAACTAACCACAAAATTCTACTTCTGTAAAATGCTTGCTTGCTACCCCCACCTGAATACACCTGGACAGCCTGTGTGCCAACCAGGATGCAGGCCAAACTTTAAAAACCTGACTCCTTAAGCACTCAGGGCTGCTCTCAGAAACCCCATGTTGGGACACAGAGGCAGTTGCCGGCCAGCTCTTCAATAAAGGGACTCTCGTGTAAATTTGACTTGCATGCCAGGGTGGTCTTTGTGGAATTCCTGGGCACAACACTATCATACCATGGCACAGGGTGACCTGTGTGAAATCTTGCTTCTCCTTCTGTCTTCTCCACCCAAGGCTCCTGACTCTCACTATATTCCTAGTGGTGTGACAAAGGTCCCAAAGGACATGAAGAGGGTCTGGAGTCAGGCAATTGTTCTCCTGCAGTGGAGAAAAAGAGTTTATTACAGTGGAAAGACCTCCCTGAGCATCATCCAGCCTACGATCCAGAGCCCTTTTGGCTGAGTTCAGATCCCAGCCCATCTCTGGCCTCCATGCTGGAGGAATTCAGTCTGAATTCAAAGAGGCTGAAGAGGGGAGAAAAAGCTACCAACACGCACTGGACTCCAGCTGCAAGTCAGTGTGAAAGAAAATAAATCATGTCAAAAAAGAGAAAGATAAAATGGAGATTGCTCACATTTTTTATTTCATACTACCGTCTGTCTGATAGACAAAAAGCAGGTTCCTGCTATTTGTTGTCATGTGACATTTTTGAGAAAAAGTGGTTGGTAAAGTATCTTGGCATAATAATTCACAATAGATAAAGATGATGACAAGTTATACTTGCTGGATGAGATGGTATAGTTTTATATCTTGTCAATGCATTAAAACCCAAACAGTTTCAGTTTGTCTCACCTGGTTAAAAGTTAAAAGCCTTAATGGGTTCAGGTGTTACTCATACCTGTAATCCCAGGTATCCCACTCTGCAAGACTAAGGTGGGTGGATTGCCTGACTTTAGGAGTTATAGATGAGCCTGAGCAAGAACAAGAGCACATCTCTGAAAAAAAAAAAAAGCCACATGTTGTGGTGGTGGCCTGTAGTCCCAGCTACTCAGGAGGCTGAGGCAAGAGGATTGCTTGAGCCAAAGAGTTTGAGGTTGCTATGAGCTGTGAGGCCACTCCACTTGACTAAGCACAACAAAGTGACACTCTGTTCAAAAAGAAAAGAAAAAAGAGCCTTAAGGATATATGTAGGCATTCTTTTTCTGACTGCTTTTATATATTCTCAAATATTCTTCAAATCAGTTTTTAAAATACATTTCCATGCTGATCATTCCATTTATGAATTAAAACAAAGTTGCTTTCTAAGGTGGCATGGGGGTCAGTCTGGTCTTTTGTGAGATTCTCCCATGGTGTATTGTGGCCAGGGCCAGAAAGTGCAGAATGTGATGGAGCAGCCCAACAACCTCATCTTCAGAACCTTACAAAATAGACCCAGGTCCAACTGTGGTTCTATTGCAATTGGATATGTGGATGGAGGGCTGAACTGTTGGTGTTGATGAGTATCTGAACCTTGATGCTGAAGAGATTCATTCTAAAACAAAGTCAAGAAGACAACTAGTTCGGATCTTGCTAAAAGGACATAATGTCACTCTGCTACAAAGTGTCTACAACTAGAAATCATTAATGAAGTGAGAAATTGTTGAGAAGGCAATACAGGATTTGGGGCCATACTTTGTTGGAAGTATCTTTCTAACATATTTGTGCACATGGTTATGATTACTCTCATACTATTTCAAAATGATAATAAATGCATTGGGATTGTTTTTTATTAAAGAAATGAATTAATCCATTCGTGTATCGATGGGCTCTTGGGCTTCTTCCATGGCTTAGCAATCATGAATTGGTCTGCAATAAACAATCTGGTACAGATATCTTTGTTGTTCTGTGATTTTTGGTCATTCCAGTAAAGGAATTATAGGGTCAAATGGCAAGTCTATTTTTACATCTTTGAGTATTCTCCAAACGTCTTTCCAAAATGGATGTATTAGTTTACATTCCCACCAGCAATGTAGAAGTGTTCCCTTTTCTCCACATCCATGCCAACATTTCTGGTTTTGGGATTTCATCATGTGGGCTAATCTTACTGGAGTTAGATGATATCTCAAGGTAGTTTTGATTTGCATTTCTCTGATGATTAAGGAT
>CAUYON010141005.1:0-11226 GCA_963573935.1 Arctocebus calabarensis
AATTAATAAATTGTGGTACTTGTATACCATGGAATATTATGCAGCCTTAAAGAAAGATGGTGACTTTACCTCTTTCATATTTACATGGATAGAGCTGGAACACATTCTCCTTAGCAAAGTATCTCAAGAATGGAAGAAAAAGTATCCAATGTATACAGCCCTAATATGAAGCAAATTTATATCTTTCATGCGAAGGCCACAACCCAATTATTGCACAAGAAGATGGGGAAAGGGGAGAGGGAGGGAAAGGAGGGTGAGGGTCGGGGGAGAGAGGATAAAGGATGAGATCACACTTGAGGTACATCTTTGAAAGGTCAGGAGAAAACTACTAAATGCAGAACACAAATGTTTTCACACAGTAAATGAGAAAATCTCACGAATGTTACGTCGAACAGGCGGATGAAAATATCTCAGATTGTATATGAAGCCCGAACACTGTACTCCATGATTGAACTAATGTACACAGCTATGATTCAATCAAAAAAAAAAAAGGTTGAAAAACACTGTTCTAAGGGGAAAAGTTCTATTCAGATTCTAATTTACATGTATTCTGCTATAGAAGATCCAAAAGCAACTTTAAATTTTTTGTATTCACTTTAAGAATAATTATTATAAGAGGTACTATATAAGAGGTTCCATTTTCAGGACTCTCTCAATTTTTTTTTTTCCTAGAGACAGAGTCTCACTTTATCGCCCTTGGTAGAGTGCCATGGCGTCACACCGCTCACAGCAACCTCCAACTCCTGGGCTTAGGTGATTCTCTTGCCTCAGCCTCCCAAGTAGCTGGGACTATAGGCGCCCACCATGACGCCCGGCTATTTTTCTGTTTTTGCAGTTTGGCTGAGGCCGAGTTTGAACCTACCACCTTCGGTATATGGGGCCGGCGCCCTACTCAATGAGCCACAGGCACCACCCGACTCTCTCAATTTTTAATGTTTTTTTTTTTTTTTTTTGAGACAGAGTCTCACTTTGTCAAGCTTAGTAGAGTGCCATGGCATCACAGCTCACAGCAACCTCAAACTCTCGGGTTTAAGCAATTCTCTTGCCTCCGCCTCCCAAGTAGCTGGGACTGCAGCACCCACCATAATGCTCAGCTATTTTTAGAGATGGGGTCTCACTCTGACTCAGGCTGGTCTTAAATCTGTGAGCTCAAGCAATCTACCCCTCGGCCTCCCAGAGTCAATTTTTAATTTTAATTAAACTTCATTTTAAACATCTACAACTGCACTCTTTGTCCATTCTATCTGTATGAAATTAGGTAACAAACTTAATTCTTCTCTAGCTTTATTCCACTCAGCTAAAGTAAATCACAACCCTGATTTTTTTTTTTTAAAAGAAGCCTCCTTAAAAGCATGTTACTTGATTGATAACCCATTTCTAGATAAAAGATCTAAAGTTAATAAAGTGCCTTACATTCCAAAAGTGGGGAACTAGGGAATCAGCCAATGCAACACGTATAAATTACAGAGGAAGGGTAATTGCTAGGGTATGTTTATGACTTAAAAGACTTTTAAAATCCATGGGTTATCCAAAGGCACAATTCCCTTTACTCTCCACATGTACTCCTCTACTGTGCCCTGGTCCAAGTACATAATGAAACATTATGCACCCACCTCAAATGTTTTAAAGAGCTAGTAATACAAGGAGGTATTTTGGCAAAAATAAAAAAATAGAAGTCAGAATAAAACTGAATAGAATAGAATAAAACTGAAGAGACAATATAAGATCAATTACACTTAAAAACCAAACAGAATGGTCTCTAGATTCCCAAACTGAGCCTTGCTTCATTCTGATCTGGGTAAATCCTGTAATTCACTTGGGAAAAGCAGTGCCCCACCCCCACCCCGGGGCAGGCTCCTTTAGTGTGATGCCCCTTCTGAGCAGGAAAGCAAGCTAGTGGTAGGGACAGGACTTCTGTTAACCTGTGAACCAGTTTCTGGGTATTGGGTACTGCTGCTGTTAGTATGCGCAGTGCGTTTTACTTGGAAGAGCCCATTCAAGGCTGACAGTTTTGAATACACAGTTTCAAGAAATCTTTTTGCAGAAAATTCAAGCACAGTCGCCTGGCAAAGCATCCCTTCAGTAGCCAGGCCTGGGAAGTTCTGACCAGCGTCCTGAGCCTTGCTTCTAGCTTGCGTGCTGCTTGTTTGCAGTCCTGAATCAGACTCAAATGGCTTCTTCCCAGTCCTCTCAGTTTATTTCTGGGGCCTTCTTTCAAGGATGTACACAGTAGCTTCTTCCTGAAACTTGAGGAAGTCTTTTGTCTTCCGGCTGCTCAGGGTTCTCCCGTCTAAGATCTTGCTTTAAGGAGTCTGTGGAGTGACAGGGTCCCCAGCACCCCATTATTCCAGGAGCTCGTCTTGTCTCTCTTGCCCCCATAGGTACCAAGGGACTGTTTACCTCCCACGGTGTTTGGGCTTGAAATTACATTAAAGTGAAGCTATTTGAAAGAAAAAAAAAATCATTTCCAAAAACAACTTAAATACTGTGCCTTTTCCTTTCTTTTTACGTCCTTCTGTCCCCTAGGGTAAATTTTTCTGCATTGTATAAAATAGTCCAAATATATTGGATATGGCTCAGTTGTAAAATACATCATATGCCGGCAGACTCTATTAACTGAGTCTAGAACTGTTGATGATACAAAGCACTGAGCAGTGGTATTACTCATAAGGGCTACCTCCACATCATCCCCTGCAGGACAAATATGATTGACAGAAAGCTGATACTGTCTACCACTGAACATAACGGAGATAGTGCTAAGTTTTTACAGTCGTCTTGGACAGTCATTCTCAAAGTGGGTTTCCTGGTCCTGCATCAGTGTCCCCACAGGAACTTGTTAGAAGGTTAGACACTCAAGTCTCCCCAATCTCTGGAGTCAGAAATTCTGGGGGTGGAAACCAGACAACTGTTTTTTTTTTGTTTGTTTATTTGTTTTGCAATTTTTGGCCAGGGCTGGGTTTGAACCCCATCACCTCTGGTATATGGGGCCAGCGCCCTACTCCTGTGAGCCACAGGTGCCACCAGAGAACTGTTTTTACAAGTCCTCCAGTTGATGGAATGCAGTCTCAAGTTTGACAACCACTGGCTTCAGCTATTCTGGTGTCTCATTCCTTGATTTAACACCAGTATCCTAATTTGAAGAGGTTTTAAATTTAGTCTCATTTTTATAAAAAACAATTTCCAGACTTATATATTAAGCTTGAGGAGTAGAAAATCCCTGTAAATGTGTATGGCCCAGGCCAAGAGCTCTCAAATGAAGAACTTCGTGGTGAAGCAGGTTGTTAGTGTGTATTTTTTTTGATGGTATGAAGAATTTATTTAGGCTTGACTGTTTTAAAACCCCATAATGAATGTATACTTAATTTATGTTAAAGTATTAACACTTTGTTACAAGGGAAAGGTAATTTTATGATCAGCTGCCTCTAAAGTCTGTTAAACTCCAGGTGTCATTGTCACAATAGTGTTTACTTCTGCTGGTAGCTCAGAGCCTCTACATTTTTACATTTAATTCTCACGATAAATTAGCTACCATAATCCCAAAGAATTAGGTCTTTTTTTTAAAAAATTGATGCAACTCCTTGAGTCAAAAAGTTGGGTAATTTTCTTCAGCTATTTGAAATAATGCTCTCTGGATGACCAACATTCCAAGAATATATTAAAAACTGAAACTCTGACTACAACTTCTATTATCCTTTTACATATTGAACAAGTTGAGAATGAAAAAAACAAAAGAATAGATTATACTAAAATGCTAATAAAATTGGCTCTGTGTGATGGGTAGGTTTTTGTTTCTTTTTTTGTTGTTGTTTTGTTTTGTTTTGTTTTTGAGACAGAGCCTCAAGCTGTCACCCTGGACAGGGTGCCGTGGCATCACAGCTCACAGCAACCTCCAATTCCTGGGCTCAAGCGAGTGTCCTGCCCCTGCCTCCCAAGTAGCTGGGACCACAGGCACCTGTCACAATGCCCGGCCATCCCTTGGTTGCAGCCATCATTGTTCTTTGGCAGGCCCGGGCTGGATTCGAACCTGCCAGCTCAGGTAGGTGTACATGGCCGGCACCCCAGCCCGTTGAGCCACAGGCGCCGAGCCTTTTGTTTCTTTTTAAACCTCTGAGTTTTCTACATAAATATATTACTTGTATAACTGGGGGGGGGGAGCTATAAAACAGATAAAATCTCCACTTTCACTGTCCTCCTGCCTCCAACCCTGTAAAGGAAAGGCAAAGTTCGTAGATAAAAATGGCACCTCTTTATACTTAAAGGATTAAGAACAAGTCTGCAGTCAGAAAGAAAGCCAAACTTCAGTTCACTTTAACATAAGTATATTTATGGATAGATGGAAGTGAGCTAAATCTCTAGAGAAAGAGGCAGGAAGACAGATGAGGCTTGATTCTGCTAGGAAGGATGTTTGCACTGATGGCCCCTTTCTGCTCAGCTGTCTACCTAGCCACTCTCTCTGCCTGCCCTGAGAGAGATGAGTATGGAGAACATGTTGGTGAGGGAAAGAGTCTTCTGGGAGGAAAAGACAAACAGAAAACAGTGATAGCCTACAGAGAGGAAACTACAAACAGCAAAGTGGGAAGAGCTGGGGCAGCCCTTCCCATTCTAAATAGTCCTTCATAGGTAAAGAACACTGCTGAAAGCTGTTAAGAACCTGTTGCCTGGGGTACCTGTTTTCTGGACAATCTACTAAAGGGTTTGAGATCACTTTCTCTTGCCATTGCCCCTGAACAATCAAATCTAACAACAAGAAAACAATTCAGGAAGAAAACATTCCAAAGTCAAATATCAATACTTCAGGTGTTCTCAGTGTTTGGATTTAATTATGTCTGTACACAACCTGGTTCTGTATCAGCTTCCAAAGGAAAAGTGTGAGATATGCACTGGTTTATGATATGACAGCTACATTTAACAAGTAACCTAAAGGCGTGTGATCAATGTAGTTTCTAGTAAAATCCAAATGCTTCCCTCTCTGCCCCAGAGTGGAGGCAGTGCCCTCGGTATTCACTCTGGATATGTAAATTGCACTCCATTATTTTGTAATAAAATATGATTTTCACACATAGGGCACTGACTTCATTAGAACCATAATCAAGAATTGAAGCTTTGCTCATTGCCCCATGACCTCTATCATGGCCATAGTCTTGAGTCCTGAGTCTGTTGGGTTTCAAGGCAGCTGCTTGTCTCCTAAAATGCTGGGGTTTCAGGCAGCTGCCTAGATCCTCAGTTCTTGGAGTGTTCTTGGTTGACTAGACACCCCAAAGTAAGGCAAGCATGAAACAAAGTTTATTGAAAAAGAGAATTGATAGGTTTACAGCATAAGAACAAGGTATAGGTTTAGAGAGCAAAATATATTCGCCATAGACAGTGAACAGGCCCCCAGTGTCAAGACAAAGAAAAAGCCAAAGAGGCAAAGGTTATAGCTGGAGATTCTCTTTTATACCACCTGAGTCAGGCCTACCTCATGGTTCAGAGGTCACCTTGGAACCAGAGTCTTACTGCACATGTGGGCCTCCCATAAGCCTCTCTGAGAGCCCCTGGGATAGTGTGGACTACTATGTAGATTTACACTAATGACACGTTAATTAGTCTTAAGGCTGTTTTAGGTAGCCTTTCCTACTCCATCATACCTGTTGTTAGCCAGAGAGTCTTCTACATCCTTTTGTAGTTGGCACGCTAAGTTCTGATCCTCATCCAGGTGTGAGAAAGTACTTGGGACAAAATTAAGGTGGGTGGCACCAAGATGGGAAGCCTGCTGACCCTCTTACCCATTTCCCAGGTGAGCCATTCTAGCTAACTAGCTAACAAATGTAAAGCCACCACCACCTACAGCTTGACGCAAGAGAATGCTGGTACTTAGGCTTCTGCAAATAGTAAGCCACAGGAGGAAATGGGCTTTAAAACCCTGAAATATACTCAGTTGACTACTTTTCCACACCGATCTTCCACTGAGAATAAGATTAATTCACTAAAACAGTTGTTTTTAAAGCAGTTCCTAGGCTAGACTAAAACTATTTTAAAACTCATAGGTGAAACATAAAATGGAATGATTGAACCCTTTTCCTTTTCTCTTTTCTTTTTTATATTTTTCTTGTTGTTGCAGTTAAGGCTGGGGCCGGGTTTGATCCCTTTTCCTTTTTTCAGATTATGAGATCCACAGAAGCTTGGTATTTCTACGCCTTCTTTTTTTTTTTTTTAATTTTTATTAAATCATAATTGTGTACATTAGTGCAATCATGAGGCACAATGTGCTAACTTCATATACAATCTGAAATACTTTCATCAAACTGTTTACCATAGCCTTCATGTTATTTTCATAATCACTATATATAGACATCGGTAGTCTACATTTAGTAAGTTTCATCTGTACCCTTTTAAGATGCACCATAGGTGTGATCCCACAAATCAATCTCACTCCACCCATTCTCTCCCTTTTTCTCCCCTCCCTTGCCCTTTTCCCCATATTCTTGTGCTATAATTGGGTTTTAGCCTTCATATGAAAGCTATAAATTAGCTTCATAGTAGGGCTGAGTACATTGGATACATTTTCTTCCGTTCTTGAGATACTTTGCTAAGAAGAATATGCTCCAGTTCCATCCATGTAATCATGAAAAAGGCAAAATCTCCAACATTCTTTAAGGCTGCATAATATTCCATGGTATACATGTACTACAATTTATTAATCCATTTGTGGGTCGATGGGCACTTGGGCTTCTTCTACGACTTACCAATTATGTGTTGGGCTGCAATAAACATTCTGGTACAGATATCTTTATTATGATGTGATTTTTGGTGTTCAGGATATATACCTAGTAAAGGAATTGTAGGATTGAATGGCAGGTCTATATTTAGATCTTTAAATATTCTCCAAACATCCACCCAAAAGGAATTTATTAGTTTGCAGTCCCACCAGCAATGTAGAAGTGTTCACTTTTCTCCACATCCACACCAGCATCTCTGGTTTTAGGATTTTGTATTGTGGGCTCATCTTACTAGAGTTAGATGATATCTAAAGTAGTTTTGATTTGCATTTCTCTGATGATTAAGGATGGTGAGCATTTTTTCATGTGTCTGTAGGCCATGCGCCTGTCTTCTTCAGAGAAGTTTCTCTTCAAGTCCTTTTCTCACCCTGAGATGGGATCACTTATTCTTTTCTTGCTAATACGTTTGAGTTCTCTGTGTATTCTGGTTATTAAACCTTTGTCGGAGGCATAACCTGCAAATATTTTCTCCCATTCTGAGGGCTGTCTGCCTGCTACACTTACTGTGTTCCTAGGAGGGCAGAAGCTTTTTAGTTTGATCATTTCGCAGTAGTGTATTTTCGATACTGCTTCAATTGCCTGGGGAGTCCTCCTCATAAAAAATTCACCCAGGCTGATTCCTTAAAGAGTTTTCCCTGCACTTTCTCCTACTATTTTTATAGTTTCATATCTTAAGTTTAAATCTTTGATCCAGTGAGAGTCTATCTTGGTTAATGGTGAAAGGTGTGGGTCCAGTTTCAGTCTTCCACAAGTCGCCAGCCAGTTCACCCAGCACCATTTATTAAATAGGGAATCTGTACCCCACTGAATGTTCTTAATTGGCTTGTCAAAGATCAAATAGCGGTAAGTAGCTGGGTTCATCTCTCGGTTCTCTATTCTATTCCATACATCTATCTCACTGTTTTTGTGCCAGTACCATGCTGTTCTGATCACTATCGATTTATAGTACAGTCTCAGGTCTGACAGAGTCATTCCTCCTGCTTTGTTTTTATTTCTGAGCAATGTCTTGGCTATCCGAGGTTTTTTCTGATTCCATATAAAATGTAGTATTGTTTTTTTGAGGTCTTTAAAATATGACAATGGAGCTTTAATAGGAATTGCATTAAAATTGTATATTGCTTTGGGTCGTATGGACATTTTAACAATGTTGATTCTTCCCAGCCATGAGCATATGTTTTTCCATTTGTTGACATGTTTGGCTATTTCTTATCTTAGAAGTTTCATTCTCTTTATAAAGATCTTTCAAATCCTTTGTTAGATAAACTCTCAAATATTTCATCTTCTTTGGCACTACTGTGAAGGGAATAGATCCCTGACTGCTTTTTCGGCTTGACTATTACTTGTATATATAAAGGTTACAGACATATGAGTGTTGATTTTGTAGCCTGAGACAGTGCTGTATTCCTTGATCACTTCTAAAAGTTTTAGAAAGTTGTAGTAGAATCCCTGGTGTTTTCCAGATATACAATCATATCATCTGCCAAGAGTAAAAGTTTAATCTCTTCTGATCCTATGTGGATACCCTTGATCGCCTTTTCTTCCCTTTGCAATGGCTAAAACTTCCATTACAATGTTGAAGAGCAATGGAGACACTGGGCAACCTTGCCTGGTTCCTGATCTAAGTGGGAATGATTTCAATTTAACTCCATTCACTACGATATTGGCTGTGGTTTTGCTGTAGTGGCCTCTATTAGTTTAAGAAATGTCCCTTCTATACCAATTTTCTTAAGTGTTCTGATCATGAAGAGATGCTGGATATTATCAAAAGCTTTTTCTGTATCAGTTGAGAGAATTAGATTGTCTTTATTTTTAAATTTGTTTATGTGCTGAATTACATTTATGGACTTATGTATATTGAACCAGTCTTGAGATCCTGGGATAAAGCCTACTTGGTCATGGTGTATAATTTGTTTGATGTGTTGCTGGATTCTGTTTGCTAGGATATTATTGAATATTTTTGCACCAATATTCATTAGTGATATTGGTCTGTAGTTTTCTTTTCTTGTTGGGTCTTTTCCTGGTTTAGGGATCAAGGTGATATTTGCTTCATAGAATGTATTGGGTAGTATTCCACCTTTTTCTATATTTTGGAAAAGGTTGAGTAATATAGGTACTAGTTCTTCTTTAAAGGTTTAGTAAAATTCTGACGTGAAGCCATCTGGTCCCAGGCTTTTCTTTTTAGGGAGATTTTATATTGTTGATGCTATTTCAGAACTTGATATCAGCCTGTTCAACATTTCCACTTCATTCTGGCTAAGTCTAGGAAAGTGGTGTGCTTCCAAGTATTGGTCAATTTCCTTCAGATTTTCATATTTCTGAGAGTAAAGTTTCCTGTAATATTCATTAAGGATTTTTTTAATATCTCAGGGGTCTTTTGTTATTTCATCTTTACCATTTCTGATTGATGAAATTAGAGGTTTGACTCTTTTTTTCCTGGCTAGGTTAGCCAAAGGTTTATCTATTTTATTGACCTTTTCAAAAAACCAGCTTTTTGATTTATCAAAAGTTCTTCTTTTGTTTTCAATTTCATTTAATTCCGCTCTAATTTTGGTTATTTCTTTTCTTCTGCTGGGTTTGGGATTGGAATATTCTTCCTTCTCCAGTTGCTTGATAGCCTGGCTATTTTTTTGACGCAGTTCCACCAGGGCCAGATTTGAACCCACCACCCTCGGTATATGGGGTCAGTGCCCTACTCACTGAGCCACAGGTGCCGCTCCAATGTGTAACTTTTTAATATGTGGTGGTGTCCCAACCTTAGTAGACGTGCCCTTAGTCAGTGCTCTGTCATCTGGCCAGTCAGAAAATCAATTTGTGCTCCCTCGGAGCTAGTGACAGATAAAGTAAAAGAAGACAGCAAAATGTGAAAGATACCACTTGTGTTCTTCCTCTAACTCCTAGGTCCAAGAAAAATTATACTTCCTCATCTCCAAGAGCTGTGTGACTAGTTCTCGGTAATGGGCAGACACCAAAAGGTTCTTGGTCAAAGAATTTCACTACCAATAATGGCTCTTCTCTTCCCCTACCAAGTCAACCAAGACAGCCTTATGTTGAGATTGGAGAATCCAATATAAAAGCACTCTAATTACCTAAGTCATCATGGAGGGCAGCTACCCTAGAGAATCACTCAAACCTACTACACACTCAGTATGAATAAGAAATAACTTTCATTTCCTTAAGGCACCAGGGGTTATTTTTTACCACAGCCCAGCCTAACTTAATCTAACTGATAAAGGGCAAGAACATTGACCCATCCCCCTCCATGTCCCTCAGGTAAATATGAAGATTAGCAAATTAGAAGCCTGACCACAGACCAGAAAATGGTAGGCTCTATATAGAAAGCATGTGACCTGTGATTGTGAGTCCTCCTTCTGGAGCTGGACAGCTGTGATTCACCCACTTGGGAGGACACGTGTGGAGCTGAATGAAAGGAGCAATGAGAGGGAGCTCCAGCCCCTAGGTTTCTACCTCCTCCCTCCTCCCATCCACACCTACATTAGTCTTTGCATCTCTTTTCTCTCATTTGGAAATGGAGAAAAGTACCCTGCTCAGGCTAAAGATCATGACATGGAGACTCTCAGAAGCAGTGAAAGCATGAGAGGGCAGAGGACAAAAAGTCACAGCCTGCTTCCCCTCCTTTGCAGACACTGTGGCTGGGCTTCTGTATCTTCTCTCAGAAGTGCAGGATGGACCACATGGAGTAAGAAAAGAACAGAGCCTAGAGAATCTGGATTAAATGGAGCTCCTATGTGGGTTTAGAGGACAGAGAAGGAGCTGGTGGTAGGCAAGGGTGGTGAGGCAAGATTGGAGGGTATGATGCCAAACCAGAAAGTCAGGAGAGCTGCTCTTCCTCATGAGTGTGTCAAAGGCCCATAAACTCCAAAATCTGACTTGCCTACCTAATAGTAATAGCGAGGCTTTGTCGATTGCTTACTATGGATTAGTCTTCTAGCACTATATAAATGTGTGTGGAGGTGTGTGTGTGCGTGTGTGAGTGCCTGCAAATCAGCAACTACTTTTTTATATGACTTGTGGATGGATAAACTCATGCAAAGTATTGATTATTTATACTATTTGACTCCATTTCCCTATGATAATTTTGTCTATCATTTCACCCTTGAAAAGTGAACATGTTCTCCTTAGCAAAGTATCTCTAGAATGGAAGAAAAAGTATCCAATTCTTTATCATTCAAGTGAAGACTACAACCCATTTATTGCACAGGAAGACGGGGAAAGGGGAGAGGGAGGGAAGGGGAGGGAGAGGGTCGGGGGAGATGGGACAAAGGGTGAGAGCACATGTGTGGTACATATTCGAAGGGTCAGGAGAAAACGTCTTAATACAGATCAAAAATGTTTTCATATAGTAAACGAGAAAATATCATGAATGGTATGTCAATCAGGTTGATAAAAATATCTCAGATTGCATGTGAAGTCCCCACACTGTACCCCATGGTTGAACTAATGTACACAG
>CAUYON010141008.1:0-17491 GCA_963573935.1 Arctocebus calabarensis
GAGTCTCACTTTATCGCCCTGGGTAGAGTGCCGTGGCGTCACACTGCTCACAGCAACCTCCAGCTCTTGAGCTTAAGCGATTCTCTTGCCTCAGCCTCCCTAGTAGCTGGGACTACAGGCGCCTGCCACAGCGCCCGGCTACTTTTTTTTTTTTTTTTTGTTTTGCAGTTTGGCCGAGGCCGGGCTTGAACCCGCCACCTTCGGTATATGGGGCCGGCGCCCTACTCGCTGAGCCACAGGAGCCGCCCAGCCTTTATTTCTATAGCTCAGAGTTTCCAGAAATTCTCTGATTGTTTTTCTCTCTCTCTTGTTTTTTTCCTTTGGGTTATTTACTTTTAATTGTTCTACCTATCATAGGATCTCTTCCACGTGCATTCATAATAAGAGGAAAGCAATGTTTTGACAGTTTGTCTAGTCTGGGTTACTCTTGGGGATGCGTTTTTCACAAACTTCCCCATGCTTGCACCCCAGATTAAAGAAGATAGGTGGAAAAAGTCCACAGTGAAGAGTCTCCTGACTGGAATATGACATACCAGCTTCATTAGAAGATACCTCTTTGTGTTTTCTGGATTGGAAAGAGGAATGCCGAGACAGGGTGATCGCAAAGACAGGCTCTGACGTGGAGGGTAGCTAAGAGTGAGGCTGTCCTTGCAGGGTGAACAAGAATTCCATGCCCGGTTCTGGACAGATCGAGTTATAATTGAGCATTAAGCAGGCTGCTCTTTGGCCCTCTGCCTTGTAACCAAAAGTCATGTAGCACTAGATACTGGCCATTTGCACTCCCGTTGTTCTTAGAGATAGGATTTCTGATGTTAGAATCGTAAGAATTTGGTTTAAGAATTACTTAAGATGCTTTTCAAATCCTAAATCACAGCGGAACCCGTGACACCAACCAGTGGGACAACCACCACGGAGGAGCCTGAGCCTGAGAATGTAGTTTCTTCATCTCGTCGTGACTTCTGTCTGACTAGTCGACAATTTCCACGCCTGAGCTCGCTCCAAATCCCTTAGCATCCCTATTTCCAAGTTCCCCTGGAAGGACGGTTGGCGGTTTCCTCCCATCTCCTTTTTGGGTAACCTTAACATTAAAGCTCTTTTTCTGCTGCAGTTTCCCTGTACTGACTTGCCCCGCGCGTGAGGCACATGAATCCATCACGGTTATATGATGTACTCGGGGAGAGGACGTGAGAGGGGAGGGGACTCGGAGGTCGGATGTGTAAGCACTGGGTTTGCTTCTTGGGGAAAGCATGTGGTTAGGGTTTCTAAAAGGAGACCTCTGGTTTGCAGAGGCAGGCTGAGACCAGATATCACAAAGACAGGGAAGGGTGCTGCAGAGAGCAGGGAGAAATCTGGGTTTCAGACGAGAAGAGAAGCGCAGGAATTTGGAGGCCAAGGAAAGGAAGGATGCCCATCTCAGTGTCCCTACCATCGCCAGACTCCTTGTCTTTCCTTCTTTTTTGAGTGGGCGGGGCCTAGTACAAAGAGTAACAACTTTTGGCTTTCGGCTCAGAGGAGGCCAAAGCGCAACTTTCTTTGGCAGTCCCGAAAGTGAAACTTTCTTTGGCAGTCCCAAATCTGGCTTCGTCAGACACCAGCCGCTCAGTTTGACTCCAACGACATCAAAGTCATGTACTTGAGGTGTACTGTTGGCAAAATTGGTGCCACATTTGCCCTGGGCCCCATGATTGGCCTCCTGGTTTTGTCTCCAAAAACGTTTGGTGATGACATTGCCAAGGCCGCCGGTGACTGGCAGGGTCTGGGGATTACAGTGAAACTGACTATCCAGAACAGACAGGCCCAGATTGAGGTGGTACCTTCTGCTTCTGCCCTGATCATCAAAGCCCTCAAGGAACTGCCAAGAAACAGAAAGAGATAAACATTAAACACAAGGAAATATCACTTTCGATGAGATTGTCCACTTTGCCAGACAGATGTGGCACCAATCTTTAGCCAGAGAACTCTCTGGAACCATTAAAGAGATCCTGGGGACAGCTCAGTCGGTGGCGGCAGTGTTGATGGCCGCCACCTTCACATCATAGATGACATCAATAGTCATTAATGGGTGCTATGGAATACCCAGCTAGTCAAAAACTACAAAGGAAAATGTTTCAATAAAGGATCATTTGACACTCAGTGGAAGGAGGGGACAAAGAGTAATAAATCTTTTTTTAGGGTGGAGGGTGAGAAGCAGATTCTTTTTTTTTTTGAGACACAGCCTCAAGCTGTCACCCATTGTTGTTTGGCAGGTCCGGGCTGGATTCAAACCTGTGAGCTCAGGTATACGTGGCTGGCACCTTAGCCCGTTGAGCCACAGGCGCCGAGCTGAGAAGCAGATTCTTAATGAAAATAAGGACAAAAGGCCTTGACGTTTTAGTGGAATTCAGTGTAATTCCTAGATGTAATATAGTATCTTTGTTTTGATACTCAAACTAGTTACTAATGCTCAGGTCAGAACTAGAACTTTCACTATAACAATTAACAGCTTCTAATCTCAAAATGAGAAAATAATATTGACTTCTCATGGTGGACATCAACTGTAACTCCTCTGAACAGCACCCTTCTCTGACACTCTGGTGTGTACATACATATAGACAGTGCCAAAGAAATGCATACACATCTTAAGAAAGGAAAAAACTGTATTAAATTTATAATACTCAGGTCATGTTTGACTTCTATAATTATAAGAGGTACTCAGTGTGACTTGTATTCATGTTTTGTTATCAGTATTGAATATTGTACCTTTAATATAATTTCCTTTCTTTCATTCTTTCTTTTCTTTTTTTTTTTTTTTTTTTTTTGAGACAGAGTCTCAATTTCTTACCCTAGGTAGAGTGCCATAGCGTCATAGCTCACACCAACCTTAAACTCTTGGACTAAAGCAATTCTCTTGCCTCAGCCTCCTGAGTAGCTGGGACTACAAATGCCCCCCACAATGCCTGGCTATTTTTAGAGATGGGGGTCTTGTTCTTGCTCAGGATGGTCTGGAACCTGTGAGCTCAAGCAATCCACCTGCCTCAGCCTCCCAGAGTGCTGGGATTACAGGCGTGAGCCACTGCACCTAGCCTACAGTTTCCTTTCTTAACATTTGTATGCATTTTTTAACTCCCTGTGTATATAGATGTGTGTGCTTCTATATACAGAGCAGGGAGAGGCAGAGAAATCTAGAAAGTTTCAAACAAGAAGAGAAGTACAGGGACTGGATGTCCATAGCTCAGTGGTTATAGCACTGGGGTTGGCTGACTTGAACCCAGCACAGCCCTGCTAAACAAAAAAAGAAAAAAAAAATACAGGAATTTGGAAGCCGAGGAAGAAAAGGATGCCTCTGGGCAGCCTTTATATGTGTGTGTGTGTATACCTATGTACACATTGTATCATGCCATACATATATGGTGAATGACATAATTTCTTGCTATGTTTCCTCGTAGGCTCAACCCTGATTCTTTTTTCTTTTTTTTTGAGACAGAGTCTCAAGCTGTCACCCTGGATAGAGTGCAGTGGCATCATAGCTCACAGCAATCTCCAATTCCTGGGCTCAAGCGAGTCTCTTGCCTCCGCCTCCCAAGTAGCTGGGACTATAGGCGCCCACCACAACGCCCGGCCATTTTTTGGTTGCAGCCGTCATTGTTTGGCGGGCCCAGGCTGGATTCGAACCCGCTAGCTCAGGTGTACATGGCTGGCGCCTTAGCCCGTTGAGCCACAGGCGCTGAGCCTC
This sequence comes from Arctocebus calabarensis, assembly GCA_963573935.1. Taxonomy (NCBI): domain Eukaryota; kingdom Metazoa; phylum Chordata; class Mammalia; order Primates; family Lorisidae; genus Arctocebus; species Arctocebus calabarensis. The sequence goes on from CAUYON010141008.1 coordinate 3,713, forward strand.
AACCCTGATTCTATTCAGGGTTTTCATTTATATGTACTCAGGGACTATGACCTCCTTCCTAGTCCCAGAGGGTAAATTGTAATCGGTTTAAGCCACTCAGGTGGTCTTACCTCCTTTGCCAGTCATTGACTTGGACTTGAGCAGGTGACCCAATATTGGCCATTGGAATCCAAGGGTTGTTCTGCTGGAGGGCTTATGGGAAAGGGGCCTCAAAGGTGCATTTTGTTTGTTCTTTCCCTCAAAAAGAACAAACAAACAAAAATCAGATACACAGTATGGAATGCCCCTCTTCTTCACTGTCATATTCTATACTTAGAATTGTAGGCATCTTGAGATCACGAGGGGAGGCAATATTGACTTGCCAGAGTGGCAGTGTGTAAAAACTTGTGTCCTGGTTACCACTCTATTGTGAGGCTCTTTTTGATGTTCTTATTTTTTTGTCATGCCTCTTACAGGTCAAGCAGCTTGATCTGAGAAGCTAGAATAGCTGCCTCAGGTGACACTTTGCTCCATTTCTTAGTACCTGGAGGAACCTGAGGAAATTGTTTAGCCTTTCTGGCTGCCAGTTGCCTGCTATGTACAATGGGGCTAACACTGCTACCTGCCTAGGGCTAACTGAGGAACGGAGGCAAAGTGCTGAGCCATTGGCTGGCACAGATTAAATATCTGATAATGTCAGCTATTATAGATGTTAGATTTCAGAACATAAATCCCGGGGGGGGGGGAGAATATTATTGGAATATTATTTTCCCTCCCCTCTTCATCCTTCTTAGCTGAGACTCCCTGTAACAAAAGATAGATTAACAAGAGAAAGCAAACAGAAGTTTATTAACATGTATGTTTCATGCAGAGTAATTCTCCAGGAGGAGGTTTAGAACTTGGCTTGTATCGAGTCTTCAGCAAAGAATGAATTTCAGAGAAGTGACAGGACAAAGGAAAAGGACCTTGAGTTTTATAAGCAACAAATTGTAGGAAGACAAATAAATGGGAGACTACTGGTAAATAAAAGCTGGTTTCTACAGTTTGTTATGTAGACGTCTCTGATGGCATCTTCAGGCTGACAAGGGTCTAAAGTTGTCTTTGGCGATCAATCTGTGTCCTTCCTCGTAGAGAAGGGAGGAGAGATGCCTTCGTAAACTTATCTCCTGCTTTTAGAAAAATGGGGCGTGCAGACAGCTTTTCTCTATCTCCTTCTTCTCAATTGCCTTTAGCTCAAAATAATCCTTATCCAAAAGTGGCATATTTCAGGATACATAGTCTGCTAACCTTCCTAAACAAGAGCTCCAGAAAAGGTATAAAAATTGTCAGGTGGTTCATGAGAAGTATGCCTGTGGCTCGAGGAGTAGGGCGCCGGCCCCATATACTAGGGGTGGCGGGTTCAAGCCCTGCCCCAGCCAAAAACTGCAACATAAATAAATAAAAATTGTCAGGTGGTAAAAAAAAGTTTCTCAAAGATAAAACATGTTCTGAGTTGTTTGTGATTTTCAGTCTTAAGTTATGAAAATATAAAATGATCTTATAATAAAGCTATAGAATATTCTCAAAAAGAATATATAAAATGAGGTGGTGCCTGTGACTCAAAGGAGTAGGGCGCTGGCCCCATACGCTGGAGGTGGCAAGTTCAAACCGGCCCCAGTCAAAAAAAAAAAGAAAAGAATATAGAAAATGATTGTTTTAACAAAAAATTTTCAGCTAATTACTGTGAAAAACCAGACACATAATGGCACTATGTTGCATTAAACTTAGTAACAATATCACACTGGAAAGAGTGAGTTGCAATTTAACAGCTCATATCAGAGTGGAAGGAGAGAGAAGCAAGGTGTAGGGACAAATTATCCAACATTTGTATTGATGCCCAAAGTAATTTTTTTAAAGTAGTAGCATGTGATTGGGATTTAACTAACGTCTAGTATATATTTGGGCTTTATCTGTGAAACCTAATCACTCATATCCAATTAGTGTAATTGGGAATTTGCTGCCCTGAAGGATAGCATAACAGGACTGTCCTCAACCAAGACAAAGTATTTCATCCTCCCCCAGCTGAATATATAACCATTATCTCTTCAAACACAAGGGCATGTTTACTCCTCACACATGTTTGTGCCGATCTTATGATAGATCCACTAAATCTATTCATTGCTTAATACTTAACTATTATTGAGCCAAAAGAAAGTTTGAAGTTATTATTTAGGAAACAGCAAGAAAAATCCTAATTTGGTTTTCTTTTGACATCACTGAATAAGTGCTTCTGACCTGACGCTGTTCTACCTTTGCCTATTACTGATTACACTAATCAGATTTATGTTTTCCAGAAATGTCATCAAGCCACATGCAATAAAGATGGTTCCAGTCCATGAACCCCTGTATCACTGTCCCCCCGGAGAAACCCTAACTGCCCCCTTCTATCATCGCCCGATTCAGCAGGAAGCAGTTAGATCGAATCTTCGCCCTTTTCCCCTAACAGCAGTTAGAGTTTCTACTCGGAGAGGGAGACTTGATGCAGGACTTTTGGTGCCCTAGCCAGCTCAGTGCAGCTGGCAGTCCTGCCGCTTTCTCCTTGGTGGTGTTGGTGCTGCGGCAGCCAGCTGAAGAATCAGCAGGCTGGATGACAGGCAAGGAGGGGGATCTCCAAACCCCACCGGAGGCTCCAATAGTCAAAAAGGCCGGACAACTGCCGAGGAGACACCTGTGCCTTGGTGTCTCCTTCACTTTACACTTAGGACTAAATGTGGAACCCCCATTTCCTATGCCTAGGTCAATTTCTTATGAATTTCCTAGGCCTCAATTCCATGAATGGATTGTGTCCATTCATTGATACATTCATTTACTTTGCCCCTGGTGGAAGGGACTGTGTTCATTCGTTTCCTGGCCAAGGTACCCATACACCTATATATACCCGAGACTAAAAGCCTAAAGGGGGAGATGGGGAAAGACTGGGAGAGAAACAGAGAGAGATTTTCTCTCCCCACTTGAGTTCTCTCTCTGTACCAGGAGCTTTAGTGTTTTCTGTATTCTTTTCTGTAAATAAATTCTGTGTTACCACTGGGGGAAAAAAATACAAATTGACTAAACAAATGACATTAAACTAATTATATTTTACATATATTATAAGCTACTAAAATAAAAGAAAATGGGTTAATAGTAGTTTTTACCTTCTTCATGTATTTATTTGTTCAGAGACAAGGTCTCACTCTGTTGTCCAGGGTCAAGTGCAGTGCTGCTCTGCAGGATGAGTTGCAGCACATGACTTAAACTCTGATCCTTCTGGCTCAGCCTCTTGAGTAGCTAGGACTACAAATGAATGCCACCACATCTGGCTTATGTTTTTACTTATTATTTTTGTAAAGATGAAGGTCTTTTTGTGTTGCCAAGTTGGTCTTGAATTCCTTGCCTCAAGTGATCCTCCTGCTTTGACCTCCTGAAGTGCTAGGATTACTGGTGTGAGCCACAGCACCCAGCCCGAACCTTATTATTTTTAAGGGGTAGTAGGAAGAACCAACAGATAAACAAATGTGGTGGAGGTATGTGGGCAAAGAGGGAAAGTTTAAGAGAGAAATCTAGCCTTTGCGATCATTAAGAACTATTGCACTTTGGCTACCATATTAGATTGATAAATCTTTAGGTAAGATGTTGGCATTGGCAGTATAATGTAGTATTTCTGTTTGTGGTTTTTGGTGTTGGACAAATCTGGTTTAAATCTTCCCTATGCCTCTTGGTAGCTGTGTGACCTCCATTTCTTTGTTCTCCATATGGGAATACAGCAGAGGACTGTATGTGACAAGGTGCATGCTTGATTTGTAGTGAGTTTTGTGCCTGGTAGCTTGATTATGCTTCTGCTATTGGCTGCTGTATTGATCCCTATATTTGTTTCCTATTGCTGTTTTAACAAACTGCCACAACCTGTCTTCAAGCCTTAAAGCCACCTGAATTTATTATCTCATGGCCAAGTATCAAAAGCGCCATACTCCCCGCAGAGGCCTTGGGAAGGAATCAATTCCTTGCTTCTTCTAGCTTCTGGTAACAGTCAGCATGTCTTGATGCTCCTTGGCTTGTGGCTGCATCACTCAGATCTCTGCCTCTGTCTTCATGTTGCTTTCTCTTCTCTGTGTGTCCTGACCAGCATTAACAAGTCCTGACCATCTGGACTTGTTAATGCTGTCTGGGCAGCTTTGAAGGGCTAATGCTATTTTTTCTAGAAAGTATTGTCCTTCAGAAGGAACTGGGGAAGTGGCAAGGCCTGTCTGTATCTCCCTCTCATTTCTTTTACCCTCTATCTTTCACACCTAACCACCCTGCCCCTATTCAGGAAGAATATACTGTTATGGAATTATGAAGTCACTCACAAATTGTGGGACTCCTGAAAGATCCCAAACCATGAGTGGCTAATGATGGTGGCATTTTGGATACTATGACAGGAAATCAGGAGCTCAATGTGGGGGAGTGCTGTGGGACACTCAGCTTCCGGGCACTTGCCAAATGACTCAGAGGCCATGCTGCCCACTCAGCTTACTCACAAGGCCACTGCTGCTCTTGCAAATAAACTGACCCCTGGATTGGGTGGCACAGTTGGGTCCACTTTTTCCAGGCCCAGGGAGAGTGGTGACCCACACCAGCCTGTCCACACCTCCTCTTCCTCAGCCAGAGCTGTAGTGCGTGGGGAAGTACTGTGGATTCCAGCGTGGAACAGCACACAATGAGTGCTTCCTGGAGCCCAGGGTTCATCTAAATGGGCCAGGGAGGTGAAGAGGGGAAGGAACAAAACTGGCATCAGCTGCTTGTGGATGAGTGTGACCTGAGGCCGCTGAGGGAGTCAGAGGTCCATCTCTTAGCACATGTGTGTTGTAGCCACTCATTCAAATATTCATCCAAAGGCCTATTTGCAACACATGCCAGGCACCTTACTAGCCCAAAGATACAAAGTAAAGTTCACACTTATATTTACAAAAACATATGAGTGTATCAGAAATAATACAGAATGATGTGATAAATTCTGTAATGGAAGATATGTAGAGCTTCAGGGAGGCCAAGAACAGGGAATGAGTGTGTGTGTGTGCTTGTACAAGGCTTCTCAGGCAAAGCAGGGAAAATCAACCACATTCTTCTAGTGTATTTTGAATGAAAGGGGGTCACCTCACACCGGTTCCTGAGGCCAAGTGGCTCTTGCTCCAGCCTTGTCTTCACTGCAGCCTTGTCCTGGTGGCCACACACATCATCTGCAATTACTGACCTGTCTCATGTCCTTCTTCCCCAAAGTTCCCTCACCCCAAACTGCCATCTGTAAAAACTTATGGAAGGTTGAGGTTATGGATAGAGTCACAGAATGATGTGGAAGAAAAACCATTTACAATAGAAAATCAAATGGCACTGTTCTTTAAAAGTTCTATAGCCATTCTCACCCCAAGGCACCTCTCATGGCCCTTCTGAAGCCCCTGGCCCACCACCTTCACTCTGCCTGTCATGGTTAGGTAGTCACCTCTTTGCTTTATTGCTGATGAAGAGAGTTCCCTTCCCCAGCACTTAGAAGGAAGGGGCTTTCTTCTGAGGCCACTGTTGGGTTCAGGCCATGAGTCCTCCGGCATCACTGCCACACAAGGCCAGGGAGTGCACTGGGTGGAGTGGGTCAGCATGTTGGTGGTGGTTGGTACTGTGTACCTGGGTCACAGTCACTGTCTGGGACAGAGGATGCCCTGGAGTGGCCATGAGCTGAATGAGGTGCATGTCTATGGAGACTCAGTGTGCATCACACACAGCCTCCCAGGGAAGAGGACAGGCAGATACTGAGAGTAAAAGGGTTGTTGCCTTTAAGCTTTAAGAGCCCAGAAGGAATTCTACTGTGGAGAAATGAGTACAAAGAAAGATACCTAAACAAGAAGAGGTAACAAATCCAGAGCTCTGAGAGCAACAGGCAGAGCACCTTCTGGCTCAATTCCACCAGCCCTGTCTTCCGGACATGCCCGGTCTCCTCTTTTCCTGAGCTCCTATCACATTTCCCATTTTTGCCACTTGTGTTGACACTTACATCATACTCTGTCTTACATTGTTTCCCTAACTCTGGTCTCATGTGTATACATTATCTCTTCACAGCTTGAGTGTAAACTCCTGGGGGTGAGACTGCACCTGACAACTGGCAAAAGGTATGAGGGAAACCCATTTTTAAAACTTGTATAATTACTCTAAAAGATAATACAATCAAGTCATTGTGTGGTACAATGAAGTAAATTATGTAAGAATTATTATAAAAAGCAAATCAGTCTTGCTTAATTCCTTGGTCCAAAATGTATTTTTCAGGCTTTTGTAATAAAAAATTTTAAACATGCACTAAAGCAAACAGAATAATATAATTAATCCTCCTATAACCATAATCTAGAATCTCTAATTTTCAAGTTTTGGGCTATTCTTACTTTATTCATCTCCCTTTTATCCAGAGTAATTAAAAAGCTTTAATCCTGGATATGTTATTCACCTTTATATACCTCAGTATGCATCTTTTAAAAACATAGGCATTTTCTTCTACAACCATAATGCTTTCAACAACCTAATTAGCATCAACATAATCTTAAAAGTAGCTCCTGAGTATCATCTATACTTGCCCCATTGACATCGTTTAAAAGAAGGCCTATTCCTTAACCCTGTCACAGGGAGCCATGCTGAGAACTCACCTTGATTCTATCCAAGGTCAATTCTTACCTGGCAGCAGTAGCCAAGTCTAACAATCACAGCCACAGGCTCAAAGCTGGCTACTCCTGGCTACGGGAGTGGCCTGGAGTTCCTCTGGCTTTCTTTAGAGAGAGGACACTGGGTCTCTGCTAACCAATGCTGTTAGAGGGGTGTGTGTGTGCGTGCACACATGTGTGCACCCAGGATAGAAGCCATCTTTGGGGCATTAAAGTAGAAATAGATTTCAGGGAAGTTGTGACAGAATTCGGGGATTTGTGAATTTTGATGGGGGAAAAGTATACATCTTAAATATTTACTAAGCTCTAATTGGAATTTTAAATCTCTTTCACCTATGAATATAGGCAGCAAATTGCAGAAGTATTAGCAGTACCTGAGACTATCATTGGTAGAAATGAAAATATTTTAATATCACATTACATTATTGCAGATATCTTCAAATACTGTGAATACTTTTCATTACTTTGAAATTAGTTGTTCTTCTACCTCTAGATATAATTACAGAGTATGTCCCATGTATTTTGTTTTATACATTTTCTAAGAATATTCTGAGAAGGAATCCATTGGCTTTACCAGATGGCTAAGAAAATAATTCTACAACACAAAAGGCAAAAAACTTCTGGGATGGGGCAGCCTCTTTGGAGACACCCAGAAAGCCCAATAGATAGGAAGCTGTGAGCAATGGTTGGGGAGCAAAGAGGATTATGCCCTATTTAATTCATCAATTTCTTGAACATAATTACCGGGAATGAGAAATCAGCTCTGTAAGGAGTCCTAGAAGTTTCAAGAGCCATGTGAAAGCCCATCTCCAAGGTGACATTCCTTGTCATATTGGTATATGAGTCACAAACTTTGGCTAGCTCTTCTGAAAGGATGCTCCAAGTACTCCAGAGACAGAGTACTATAAAAATCTAAGGTATTAATAGACTACCTCCCACTTTCAGACTGCAGTTCCTCTCACTGCCTTCCCTCCACAGATTGGGTGTCCTGTGAAGCTGAATGCAGGAAGGACAGTGGGAGACAGCTCTGGGCTAACAGGCAGGAGCCCTACTTCAAGTCACCATCCCCAGCACATCAAGAGGGAGGGAAAGTGAGTTACTTAAACTTCCTTTTCTGGAGAATGGGATCGATGCCACTTGCCACCTACCCTCACAGAGTTTGAAGTCAAGTGAGGTTTATATGTTGAATACTAGAAATGTCACACTGTAGTAGCATGAAAAGTTAAGCTTTGCTAAAGGCACAGGGTACAAGTAACCAGCTGTTGCTGGAATATTCTTTACTTGCAATCTTTACTTACAAGATTCATCAAACTTGTTTACTTCTCACGGGCTAATGGCTATTAGCGTTATGTAATGAATTGCATATAAGTGCTTATGCAGCATTTCATCGCCTGATATAGTAATCATGTGTTTAAGTTTTCTAAGCAAGTAAAAAAGGTCTTTTACAGTTATTTTTGTTTCCTACAGCCACAACAACTTATCAGCCCTTGAATTTCACATTCACATTTCATGTGGCTTTTGACAGGATTATGTTAACAGCGATCAAACATTAAAAACAGGCTAGCAGCTGTTCCCAGTACCCCTAAACTGGAAATGACCCAAATGGCCATCAACAGTAGAATGAATGAAATAACCTGTGATATACATTCCTACAAAGGCATACCATACAGCAATGAGAATGAATGAACTATAGCCACTGGCAGGAACATGTATCAATCTTACCAGTATAAGGTGGAGGAAAAGAAGCCAGACAGAAAAGAGAACCCATTGAATGATTCATTTTATTTAGAATTCACAAACAGGGAAAGCAAGCCTGGAGTATTAGAAGTCAGAGTGGCAGTTCCATATGGAGAGGGTTCAGTGGCTGGAAGAAGACCGGAGGGAGTCCTGGCTAGTGCTAGTAATAAATAATTCTGTTTCTTGCCTTGAGTACTGGTTACTTGGGCGTATTCATGTCATGAAAATGTATCTAGCTGTGTACTTTACAATTGTGCACTTTACTGTGCATATATGTTATACTTCAACAAAGATTAAACATTTTTTTTTAAAGACATGAACAAAGTACCAAAAAAATTATTTTTAAACACTCCCTTCTCCTGAGCACATACCTTCTTAACGAGAATCTAAAATTCTTAATTGGGACGTCTGGTAATATGGAAGTCACCAGAAAATAACCTGTTATGCCTCCTTTCCCTCCTTGGGTTATAATCCTCTCCATTGACATTATTTTTAATCTTAAATGGCAGATGTCATCAAACCAACCAGGATCTGTTCTAATCACTTGTTAAAGTGACCTTAAATAAAGGGAGCTGTGATGAGGGCTGCCCTCCTGTGAGCTTCTTCCTGGAGCCAGGGTGCTGGTGTAAGTTCTGCTCTGACCAGGCACCCAACCAAGCCTGCGCAGGGCACCCCACACCCGACACACACACCTGCTCTTGTGCAGCTCCCCCTGCAGGCGTACAGCTTGGGGATCAGTCAGAGGAAAGAAGGGAGCCTTCTAATTGGCCAGCCCGGAGAGGGCCTTTGTCTCCTACTGGTGGGCACAAAGTGGGTGTGTTCTCTAAGCAGGACGAAGGCCCCCCCTTTTGTGGGTCCCTCCCACTGCTGGGTGCCTGTTGACACAGAGCTTTGTCTTCCCTCTTCCTCTTGCCTTCTTTTTCCACCTATCTTTATCTAAGAAGCCTTTGGGAACCACCTTTTCTCTTGTACTTCTTCCTTCTCTACCAGAGCACAGCATAACTCTAAGGCCATTTGTTGGCTTTGTAGGGGATAAAAAGCCAGAGCCCTGGTTAGAACTCATTGAAATCCAGTTCCTATCCTGATGCCTAATGTTTAGAAGGAACTTAAATATACTTTGAATATTTAAAGTATATTTTTCCACATTGAATATACTTGTTCAAGGAAATAGATCGTTGATATTTCAATAAGAGCAGTTGTCAGAGTCAGGCCGAGCCCTGCCAGGATCCAGCAGGTTGTTCTTTAAGCCCTTTTACTCCCATGTCAATTTCCTCAAATGTAAAATGGGGACAATACTATCTTCCTCGCAAGGAACTGGGAATGATTTCTCTTTGTCTATTTTGGAATAACTTAGACTATATCTGGGAATTTATTGTTCCTCAAGAGTTTGATAGAAGTCACCTTTAAAATCATTTGGGCCATCATGTAAGCAAAATGTAAGTAACTACCAGAACAATGCACATCTCATCAAATATTCGCTCATTTATTCTCTCAGTTAGTAAACACCCTATAAGCTCAAAATAGGTGCCAGGAACCACGCTGGCTACAGTGACCCATAGAAAGGGTTCCCACTCTCAGTGCAGAGTCTGTGGAGGATGTATCATTAAATGCGGAAAACAAGTTCTTATTACTATAATAGAAATACCTGCATGGTGATCTGTGACATCTATCTATCCATTATTTAGCTTTCCAAGCATCCATTCTTCTGTCTATTTACATACATAATTCTTCTATCAGTATCTTTGTATAGTAATAAGTACTCTATATGTTTCTATTGTTACTGCATTAATGATCTGTACATAGAAAGATGTCCTCTACAAAAATTTTAACCATATACATGTATAGAGATGTTTACATTCTGATTATTTCGGGGGCATAGAATTTGGGGATGAAGTTTTTTTTTTTTCTTTTTTTTTTTAAATTTTCTATATTGTTTGAATTTTCTAGAACAGGGACCATTTTCAAAAAAGAGGCCTATGAACTAAAAATTTTAAAAACTTCACCAAAGAGAAAAAATATTAAATGCTAAAATTTACATAAGAAATAGGAACTTACCCAGACTAATATGTTTTAAAGAGATTGTCATAATTGACCTCATCTTTCAAAAAGTTCTAGTTTCCAAATGATTTTAAAGGTGAGTTCTATCAAACTCTTGAGGAACGATAAATTCCCAGATGTAGTCTAAGCTATTCCAAAATAGAAAAAGAGCAAAAGCTGCCAAGGTCATTTTATGATATTGGTGTATTTAAATGAATACAGTGTTTTAAAAAGAAAGAAAGAAAATTATAGTTCCTTTCTCTTATGCAAGTCGATGAAAAAGTCTTTTCAAATATTAGCCAATGGATTCCAACACATTTAAAATTATGCAGCATGATTAATGAATGATTCATTATTAGGGATCTGCCAACACTATTCAGAACATTAGTAAATTAGACTTTTAAAAATCTCGTTTCAATTGGTGCAGAAAAAGTATCTGTTAAATTCTTTGCTTGTTTATGATAAAAACTCTTAACAAACTAAGAGTAGAAAAGAATATCCTTAACTCCCTTAAATGGATAAAGGCTTTATTCCCAAACTCCCAACAAACATCATATTTAATGGAGAAACTTTAAATACATTAATGTTAAAAATAGGAAATAAGACAGGTATTTACACTGTGATAAGCCACCATATAACACAAACAGAGCAATCATGTTGGAAGACTAGGCCACAGTGAAGGAAAGAAAGAGAAATAAGGTGATTGAAAAGGAAGAAATTAACTGTTGGTTTTTACAGATGATGCTATGTATATCCATCTACTTAGAATAAACAATAGAACCAACAAATAAACTGTAAAAACTTTGTGGATATATGATCAACCTCTAAGAGGATTTCCAACAGCAAACTGTAAAATGTTACAGGAAAAAAAGGAAGACACCATTCACAGTAGCAACAACAACAACTAAAAATACCCGGTAATTGATTTAAACAAAAATACATAGGGCCTCCTTAGATGTTCCAATAAAGAACACAGACAAAAAAACTTGAGTGAATAAGAGACATTCCTTGTTCTAATATGGTAAGATTTACTGTCATAAAGATGTCAACTGTCTCGGCTTTTATCCAGTAAGTACAATGTAATCCCATCAAAATTCCAGCATGAGATCCACGATAAATTTGTTCTAAAAAGTATGTGATGTTGGGGCAGTAGAGAACTTCTAAAAACATAAAAACTTCAAAAAGTCTATATAGTATAAAATTGATTAATGAGATATGTCAAAATTAAAGATTTATGTTATAAGAGGACACACAAAGTTAGAAATTGTTTTTTAAAATAAGAGATTTACAATTTTCCAAATGGGTAAGTGATTACTATCTAGAATAAACAAGAAGAACTCAAAAACAAACAACAAGAACAAAAAGGCAACAACTTCATTAGAAAAATGGGCAAAGTGGAGAAGGAGCAAGATGGCGGCTGAGTAACAGCTTCCTTGCAACTGGGCACGGTGTGACTGGGGAGAGAAGACTTCAGGCATCTCTGGCTGGTGGGATCTGCCCAGAAACATCCCTTTGGGGACACAGTGAGACAGCATGAGAGTTCTGGACCCCCTGAGGAAGGCAAAAGCAGTGGAGATCTGGCATGTGGTTGCGTGTGTTTGTTTGGTCTAATCCTGCGGTAGCTGGAGGTACAGCAGTGAAATTGCAAACTGGAAAGGCCTTACCTGTGAGCTGTTTGGGTTTTTTTTGGACTTGGCACTCAGTTGAACTACCTTGGGAGAACTTGGGTAAAAGTGCGGAGGTCTTTGAGTGTTGTCTAGGGCCCCAGACTGACCCAGCGACCCAGACGGAGCTACCAATGTTTGGTTGTGGGCTGTGTGGAGCCATTGTGGGAGAACTGCCCCAGCAAGCTCCACCCTCAGGGTTGCAGAACAAGCATCAGGCGGGAGTGAATAATCTAGTAACTGAGCAGCCTAAAGGCGGGGACTGAGACGCCTTGCAGCCTTAGCCCTCAGGGGCATAAGGTGAGACTGGTTTTGGCACACTGGGTAAGTGAATAGCCACTTAAGGAGTGATCCCAGCCACAAGCAATTTCCTGGGAAAGCTTCTGCTTAGCTCAAGTTAGCAATTTAAAATGCCTTCTAAGCAGGCTGAGGAGGATTTAGGCTCTCCACCCTGTGGGGTTTGAGAAATCATTAGAGGTCTCTAGTCTCCATTTTGTATAGCCATATCAACATTGTGATTAACATATCACACCCCAGAAGATCACCTCTTGCCCAGAAAATATTCAGCAAGATATATATACTGCTTTGTTTTTTGTTTTGTTTTGGATTTAATTTCAACATTTTCCTTAATGATTTTTCTTTTCTTTTTTTGTTCTTTTATTTTTTCATTTTTCTAGTTTAAATATAATTTTCCATTGTTGCCTTTTTCAACAATTAGAACTTCATTTTTGCTAGTGCATCTACCCTCATTAATGGGTTTTTTGCCCAATTTTATCCTGTAAAGTTTTCAATTTGCTAGTTTTGGTTTGATTTATTGCATTTTTGTCTTTCCTCTTTACTTGGTGGAGGTGGGGTACTGAGTCCAAATAGTCTGGCAAAGAGCTGCTGACCTAACCACCCAACCTGGCACCCCAGAGGCTGGGGGTTCTTAGGCTGGGTCAGAGTACCCTATTGTACACCTATATTGCTCCCGTCCCCCTCTTTCTGTGCCTCTCTTCTTTTTGTCAATAGTTGCTTTCACCCACACCCTTTCCTTTCTCCTTTTTCTTTTCTTTTTCTTTCTTTTTTTTTTCCCTTCTTGCTCTTCAATCTTCTCATCCTTCTGGTCCTGTACCAAAAGGACTCATTGAAACCCTAGACCAGAGGCACGGCAACTTAAAGAGCAGGAGGAAATGAAAGGAAAATTAGGGCAAGGAAACAGATAAAAGAAATCACTCATGAGGAAGAATCAGCAGAAAACTCCTGGCATCATTAAAAAACAGTCCAGAGCAACCCCCCCCACCCTCGCAAAGGGACTGTGAGGTAGCTACTGCAGAGGATTTCACCTATAAGGAAAGGTTAGAAATGACAGAAAGGGAATTTAGAATACCAATGATGAAAACCATCAAGGAAATGAAAGAAACAAAGAAGGAAACTGCTGATAAAGTGGAAAAGGAAATCTAAAAACAGAATCAATTAAGAGATGAATGCTATGAAGAGTATAAAAAGGATATAGCAGAGCAGAGGGAAATGAAGCAGTCAATTAAGGAACTTAAAGATGCAGTAGAAAGTATCAACAACAGATTAGACCATGCAGAAGAAAGAATCTCAGAGGTAGAGGACAAAGCTCTTGAGATAACTCAGATGCTTAAAGAGGCAGAAAAGAACAGAGAGAAAGCAGAACGTTC
>CAUYON010141009.1:0-22884 GCA_963573935.1 Arctocebus calabarensis
TAATGTGAATTTTGGTCTTCTGGGTATATACCTAGTAAAGTCTTGTTATCCTTTATCTTCTCCTTAGCACAGGATCCAGTGTACCTAACCAAGTATTTCCACTATTGTTCCCACATAATGGAATGTTGTGCAAGGCCATAGTGACACAGTGAGTGACATGTACACCTAGCTGTTGAGTGAATGAGGACGGCATTGACTATCACTGAATCTAAGTTCCCACAGCTATAAAATGAAGTCATTAAATTGAATGCTGTATTGGTTTCGTAAGATGAGAGCCAACCTAACCTACATGCTCTCATATTATGTATTTTATTTAATATTCTGGAAAATAGTACCATGCTGGACCATCATAGATGTAATAAAATATTAATCAGTATGATTTAGAGGCAATGAAAAGTTTTAAAGTGACTTCAGAATCAACAACAAAAAGGATAAATCTACATTGACCTTATCATTTGTGTTGACCATGTCATGTTTTATTCATAAAAATTCATGATACCCATGATAGTCATAGTAATTTTCATTTGACAAAAAAATTATTCCACTTTAGACAGTGCAGTTTATACAAGCGGAATGAGATTATGCTTTTATGGAGCCACCCTTTGACTTTGTTCAGAGCCCTCTGAAAGTCCACTTCCACATGCGTTTATCACCTATTTGGTTACTATTTTCATTTCTTTTAAGTGTCAACCACTTTGTGGTTTGAGGGACTGTTAAGAAACAGATGTAGTTTTATTTTACAGACTATGCTGGAGTCCAAAGAATACATCTAATTCCTTTTCCTCAAAATCGAACTGCTTTTCTCCAATTCTCATGTTCTTACATAGTCATTCCTGAAAAGTCAAAATATTTGTTTGCTGAAACAACAATGCTCAAGAGGGATAGAGCATATAGTTCCTGTTTAAACTTTTATAATCCTACGCCAGTAAATATTCAGGCAGACGTAAAAGAATAGAGTTGCTTATTTTCTGACGCTCACAGTTTCTGGTCTCCTGGAAGAGAGAAGAGAATGCTTTCTGCTGACCTCAAAAAACATGTCTCTATTTTGCTGTTCCTGCTAAAACTCCCTCTGTTAGTGCCCATGTCCCACCCCTTGGCAAATGCTCATCTTACTGACAGGAATGTGGAAGCTTGTTGTGGCACTGTTTGAGAGTGAATAGCCTCTTGTGGATAAGGGTATTTAAGTATGTTTAACTACTTTGCCTCAAATTTACCCCAAAACATTGAAATCAAAGCTGTTTTTGTCATTTTCTGTCTAAATTGGAATTGTTAAAAAGTAATAAAACAAAATAGAAACTGTAAAATGAAAATATATCTAAGTTTTACAAAACACAATAATATAATTTTTTTTTTTGAGAACAATTCCACTCTGTTGCCCTGGATAAAGTCCCATGGCATAATCATAGCTCACAGCAACCTCAAACTCTGGGGCTCAAGTGAGCCTCTTGTTTTAGCCTCCTGAGTAGCTGAGACTACAAGTGCTTACTTAATGCCCAGCTCGTTTTTTTATTTTCAATAGAGAGGGGATCTTAGTCTTGATTAGACTGGTCTCCAACTCCTGAGCTCAAAGAATCCACCTGTCTTGGCCTCCCACGGTGCTAAGAGTGCAGGCTGAGCCACTGCACCTGGCCATAATTTTCATGGAAATGGAAATCATGTCATCACCACTATAAACAAATTGATAGAATATAATTGATTTAATCACAGTTATTTATTACATTTCTAACCATGTTTTTATTAGAAAATAATTTCCCAAACATCAGTCTGTCCTGGAGACTCTTTTAGTTGTTTTTCCTGTCACAGCTTTCTTTTTTATTTTTGTAGAGACAGAGTCTCACTTTATCGCCCTGGGTAGAGTGCTGTGGCGTCACACTGCTCACAGCAACCTCCAGCTCTTGGGCTTAAGCGATTCTCTTGCTTCAGCCTCCAGAGTAGCTGGGACTACAGGCGCCCGCCACAGCGCCCGGCTATTTTTTTGTTTTGCAGTTCGGCCGAGGCCGGGCTTGAACCCGCCACCTTCGGTATATGGGGCCGGCGCCCTACTCGCTGAGCCACAGGAGCCGCCCTCCTGTCACAGCTTTCTATGATTATTTTATTCTGTATTTTCAAATTAAAAAAAAAAACACAAAACCTAATTCATTATCCTCTCCCCCTTTTATACAATGTCCCTCCATTCTCTGTTTAAAAGTACTTCCCACTAACATTTCCTATGAACTTTTAAAATACTTAACAAGGTTCAGTAAACTTTTGGGATTTAATATTGTTTTATTTTAAGTTTATAACAATAAATTAAATATTGTCTCATTTCCATAAGTTGGAGTAATGATTTATCCCAAGAATAAGCCTCAATTGTACTCCATGATAAGAGCAAAAAATGTGTATCTTAATTTTAAAATCACTTTTATTATTTTTAAATTACAGAAACAATACAGTCAGATTAGCTAAGTTAATTAAGAAAATTGGCTGAGAATTTTTAGTTAATATTGATGGAGTTACGATATTTCAACAATATTTTTGTTTTGTTCTCAAACACTAGAAGGAAAGAAACAATAGAGAAGAAACTTCCATGTCAAATAATACAAAGCAATATTAACAAAGTCAAGTCACATTCACAGAGTACATTCCAATTATGGTAAAATTTGAATTACAATGAAGCATGATAACCAAAAGGTGACACAAATTTTCTTGCAATTCAGAAAAACAAAACCTGTTTAAAGTGAATGTTACAGCCCGAAAAGGTCATGTAACAAAATTTAGTCTTCTAGTAAAAAAGGGAGTAGAGGCAGGACAATCCAGAAAGGTAGATGTGTAACTACAGAAATCTCCCTTTGAACCAGGAAAGAGAGAGTCAGGTTGAGGTGACGAAGACAGCCACACTCACGCCATCATCTTCAGCATTGAAGCAGTAGACTAAAATGGCCGTAGGTGAGGTGGGGAGAGAGGGGAAGTGGCAGCCAATATGAATCTACCATGGAGAGTCTATATGACTTTAAAGGATTCTTAGGGAAGAGGATACATGACCTCCAGATAGATGGTGCATTTTGTAGAGGGGGAATGAAGCCCAAATGAAGCAGAGAATTGCCCTCGCCACTGTTGGTGGTATACTTGGGTAAAAAGCTTGCACAACTAGACCTTCCTCATCAAAAATTAGTAGTAATGAGAAAAGAATGCATCACTTAGACTTAACACACTACTGATTTAGAAAAAAGCAATGAATAAGAACAATTTTTTAAAAAAAAATAGTAATAAGGTCCAGCATGGTGGCTCACCCCTGTAATCCTAGCACTCTGCAAGGCCGAGAAGAGCGGATTGCTTGAGTTCACGAGTTCGAGATCAGCCTGAGCAACATTGAGACCCCATCTCTCCTAAAAATGAAAAACTGAGGCAAGAGGTTTAAGAAATTGCAGCCTCACTAGGATGTAAATAGCTTAAGCCCAAGGGTTTAATGTTGCTGTGAGCCATAATGCCACAGTACTCCAGCAAAGGTGACAAAGTGAGACTCTGTCTCAAAAAAAAAAAAAAAATAATTAAAAAGTATAATAAACTATGTAAACATTTTCAACTCGTTAATGTCAAATCAGTGCAACTAAAATGAGGCACTATTTTCATTTTTTTAATTAGTAAGATTTGCACACATGTGCACACCCTCCCCCATATCACCTACCTGGGTAGAGAGAGTTGTCCTCAGTGCCAGAAAGGCAATACATTTGATTGCCTAAGAGGCTTTTACATTTTCTTGATAGCTAAATATATTATTGGTGGAGTCTTTTTGGAAAGCAATTTAGCAATGCAGTAGAACCTTTGTAACCTGACCACCCAAAGAACTGTAACAAACTGTAACAAACTTGGTTGACATACCAAGGTGGTCAACATAAGGAATTAGGCCTATTGTGCTGTTATGTACATGTGGTACTTGTCTGGTCTATAAAAATTAGGTCAACTTAAGGAAGTGGTCAGTATAGGGAGGTGTCAACTGTGGAGGTTCTACTATATTTACCAAATATCTTAAAATGTCCTCATACTTCAATGTGCTAATTGCGTTGTTAAAAGATAGCCTAATAACAATGTCATATTTGGAGAAAACATATAGGTATAAGGATGTTCATTCAGATATTTTTATGCTAGGGAGAAAAGTATAAAGGTACAAGTAAATTGAAATAGATAAATTGAAACTTTATCTATTATTTAGTGCCCGTGATCTTCTGTATATTTTGGGAAAAGGTGGGGATCCATAAGGGCAATGCAAAATTTGAAAGCATATTATATTTATAAATGTAGACATGTATTCATTAGTAATTTAACATCTTCTGGCATATGACTTTACAATACAAAATGAGGTCATCTTTCATATAAGATCCCGATTAAGAGATTGCAGCCTCACTAGGATGTAAATGATGATCTTTCATCTTTGGTTCCAATAAAAGCACTGATGGAGTCTCAATGATTGTCATGGGCTTTGCCTGGTTTTGCATCCACCTGTTCCATCAGAGGGGCTAGCATGCAGCCATAGGTGCTCAATAAATGGCTAGCCAAACTGAGCTTCTTGAGACAGGTTCCATTCATGTTTGAAATAGTCAATTTTCAGTTAACATTAAATTGTTCTGCCTCTCTATAATCGTCCATTTCTCTCCCGTGTGCCATGTGTCCACATATAAAACTTTCACACATTATGCTAATCACTGCTAATTAGGTCCTAAACTTCCAGATGTTCTTGGCTAACAGTTCACTGTTCAATGATGAAATAATCTTTTATTTTATAGGTACCTTTGTTTCTCCATCTACCATTTTCTAAGAAATGTTTCAGTGGCTATATAATGCCTACAAAAACTTTCCATATTTCTTTTTGTAGGTTATGGTTTCATGATAACTTTTATCTACTGTGATTTTGGGTCCTATAGGTCCTAATTTGTGATCAAGCAAAACATGTTATCCTCTCATCCCCTTAGGAAAAAGACACATGTATTTCCTGTATCTATTTTCTTACTTATCAGTTGAATCAATTATTGGTAAAGGAAACTTTCCTCTTTCTACAAGTTGTAATCTTTATCATTTTTCACCAAAGATATATTTAATGTCATTGAGTGTTTTGGTCAGATTTAAAAAAAAAATTCTTGAAAAAAATCCCATTTCCTCTAGTCAAGGATGAAAAATAACTGTTAGAAATAGAATAAACTTCCAATTCATGATAAGCATAGGTTTCAGAAATGAATAACTACCTGTTTTTGTAATAGTCAATGTCCCTCTAGTTTGAAATAATCTCATTTATAATGTATCTTAATAAAAGAAGTTTATGTAAACATGAGAGAAAAAAGGAGGATTCTACAAATCCTAACATAGGAGGAATCTTCTGTTACTTCTGCATTACTTTTTTTTTTTTTTTTGTGGAGACAGAGTCTCACTCTATCGCACTCGGTGGAGTGCTGTGGAGTCACAGCTCACAGCAACCTCCAGCTCTTGGGCTCAAGCGATTTTCTTGCCTCAGCCTTCCAAGTAGCTGGGACTACAGGCGCCCGCCATGGCGCCCGGCTAATTTTTGATGCAGTTCGGCCGGGGCCGGGCTTGAACCTGCAGCCCTCGGTATATGGGGTCGGCGCCCTACTCGCTAAGCCATTTTGAATGAATAAGTATTCTGTTTTTTCTAAGTACAATTTAATTATCTCAATTTTCACAAAAAGATGTTTTTTATGTAAATCTAATAATTTACCTCAGATCGAAATAAGTAAGTGCTTGTTTTGTGACAAATCAAATCAAAACAGCAGAACCAATTTTAGTTTTCAGAAACTACAGCCTCCAATGTTCCAGGTACTCTGCTGGGTGTTGAGACAAAACAGTGAGAAAATCCACGTGGTGCCTGTTTCAGCAAGGCTGCTGATGGTGGGGTGGTGGGCGGGAATTAAGTAAACACACAAATGAGGTAAGGATGTTCACACTTTTAGCCACTAAACCTCACTCTGCAACCCTCCTGTTGTGGTGACCCCCCAACCATAAAATTATTTTTGTTGCTACTTCTTAACTGTAATTTTGCTACTGTTATGAATTGTCATGTAAATATCCGACACCCAGGATGTATTTTCATTGTTACAAAGGGATCACGACCCACAGGTTGAGAACTGCTGCTCTGGAAGGTAAGATGGGGTAAACATAAAGAAACTACCACTATTTAAAAACCATCAACTAAACAGCTGGTCTAAATGAAAATATAGCCATACAAATTTCTTGCATCCATGAACTCAACTTTTGACTAATTAGTTACAATAAATAAAGGTTCTTAATTTGATTGTAATAGCCTATCAGTTATCTCATTCCTGGCTCTGAAGCCAATAATTCACATCCTGTCCTGTGAGTTTTTTATGTTCCCTCATTGAAGATATTCTGAGACACTATGAGCAATTCCATTCAGAGAGATGTGGATGTTGCCTCTATCCTTCAACAGATCAAGAGGAACAATGATTTAATCTGTAAATTTCTAGTGCAATATATAATAAATTAGCTACACATAGAACCCTAAGGAACGCAACAGGGATAAATACAGGACACTTCCCTTAAGAGACTGGCAACTAACCATGGAAAAAAAATATGCTCATTAAAAAATAACTGGCATAGGTAACATGACGTACTGGCTATTATGTGGAGCGATGCACGGTATACCACTTGGAGGGAGTATAAGTTGGCACAACTGCTCAAGAGGGCAACTTGGCAGGATTTAGTAAGATTGAAAACACCATTTCCTACATCCCAGAAATTCCAATTTTAGGTATATAAGCTAGAGAAATGTTCACATGTTAAAATAAGAGCACATGTGCAAGCAGGTTCTATGCAACCCCAAATTGAAAACCAACTAAATGAGTATCATTAGTGAATGGGTAATAAAAATATTTACATTCATATGATAGGAGACTGTCAGATAAAAAGAATAAACTGTATAATTACATATTAGTGAGTGTATTTATGAAAGATAATAGTAAGTTTAAAAAACAAATTGTAGAAAATATAAAGGACATCTATGTAAATTTTTTAAAAATAAAGGATGTATTACTTATGAAACAAATTTTTTAAAAATACAGGATGTATTACTTATGAAGCAAAAATATAAAAGCATGTCCTGAAAGAATATATGTCAAATTCATAGTTATGAATGCCTCCAGGAAAGGAAAAAGTAGAGCAGGACTAGAGTTCAGGCACAGAGACCTTAGTGTTTTCTATTATGGCAGACCCTCATTTTTTAAAGACCGACAGGAATAGTATAAAAAATCTACAATTGTCAACTCTATTTGGTACAATGGTGTTTTTCACATTATTCCTTAAATGTTTCTGGATTTTTATTCAAAAAACAAAGGGTAAAATTCCACAGGCAATATAACACAGGATGTAAAATGTGCTGAATAAACATTGTAGGCCCAAATCCACAGGAATGGAGGAAGAAAAAATCAACATAGGTTGATAAGAACCATAGGACCTCCCAGGGGAGGTGAAATTTAAGCTGGTTTGTGTGATCTCAGCAGACCAGTGTAAGTTAGAAAGGTGACGCGGGTTAAGGATACCACTTTAAGGAGCTTTGGGGTTGGAGTTAGAATTCCTTAGGCCCAAACCCAGTTTGATACATACCTGCTGTGTGACTTTAAGAAGGTAGTGCATACATACCCTTGTGCCTCAGTTTTCTCTATAATGTGTGTGGTGTTGATGAAATGAAATATCAGATATTAAATCACCCAGCATATGCCATGGCACATGACAGGTTCTCATTATGAGAGGAGATAAGGAAAATCTCACATTTCTCCTTCCTCAACCTTAGTCCCCAAACAATCATATGAAAATCCTGGTAGTTTTTCCATGTTTGTCTTGTCAGAAATTGAAATGGCAGATATTTTCCAGATCTGATATTTGGGTTCCTAGTTTGATCATGCAGTAAGCAGAGAGGTCTTCTGGACGAAGAGCTTATAGAACTTGATCCAGATCAATAAAAATTGGTTAGTGACAAATTTGATTAGGCCAGATGAGTATGTTTGGGTCTCTCTGTGTGTGTGTATATATTTTATACACACAAATGCAGTTTTTGCAACCTGCACAAGTATGATTTATTTGTGTGTGTGTGTGTGTTGAATTTTCAATTTTTTTTAAATTTCAGATTCATAGGAGGGTACAAATAATTCGGTTACAATGTTTACATTTTTTTTTTATTATCAAAGTTTATTTTTAGGGTCAGTTCCTATCTACTAGAGAGTACAACTAGGTCTCAATATGTGCTATAGTCACTCTAGGGTAACAGCCATTCTGCAAAATAGTTGTACTGGGGCTCTGTTAGGCATAGATCATAATTAAGTCAGTGGAAAATGAGCCCAGAAAAACCCTGACATTAGAGCCATTACTCTAGGAAAGTTCCAGTGCTATTCAACCTGTAAGGCATCGTCTAGGTAAAGTTCCTATTGTATGCTGCACTCAGGCGATATGCCATGTAACCTTACATTGTTCCCATTAAACAGAAGCACACCAAGCCCCCTTCTCCCTTCCCTATGCACCTTCCCCCCTTCCCCCAACTTGAATTGAATTGAGTCTTTTTCTTGTATGAGGATGTATTAGATCATCTACTGGCTTCATGTTACTACTTTATATTAATGCAAGGCGTATCTAAGAATGCAAGTATAATGTACTTTATATTAATGCAAGGAGTATCTAAGAATTTTTAACCCAGTATACAATTTGAAACTCCTTAAAATCTAGTTCAAACAGTGAGAAAGAAAATCAAGGATCCTAGATTAATGGCAATTCAAAGAAAGTTCCCCGAGTTCTATTTTCAGACATTGAGTACATTGGACACTTGCGTTTCCATTCTTGTGATATTTTACTAAGAATGTCTTTCAACTTCATCCAGCTTAGTACAAAAGATGTAAAGTCTCCATCTTTTTTAAGGCTGAATAGTATTCCACATTTACTATCGAAAGTCCATCGTGGCAGTGGTCACACAGCCCTGAAGGTTCCTCCTGATTAACAGAGGAGCACCCCCCTGAAGAGTGGGTCTCAGTCATGTCCTTTCTTCTCCCCCATCCTCGATGTTAGAGTATGCTATTTTTTCGATTATGATTAATTTTTGTTTCATGTTCTTATTTTCCCCAGCAAAGATGTCTGTCACCTCTTTTAAAAATGTTCAATAAATAAACTAATTATTTATACCCTCATATTATGCTGAATATTTTTTAAAAAAGAAGGTTCATATCTCAAAAGCATCTCCACATCTACTAAGTGAGAAGCCCCCAAAATTCCTGAAGGTGAAATTGCTCTGGCTCCATAATCTTCCAATAGTGCTCAGTAAGCATTAATCGACTTGAATCTTGAGCAAAAGTATCATCAGGGACAACTAGTTTTTCTTTATAATTACTAGAGCTGGCCAGTTAGAGATAGCTCCATTGCAACTAAGAACCCACATGTTGAAGGGGTTCCTGGAAGTACAGTTGGTTATCAATTACTTGTAATATAGCAAGTAGTTTCACTAGTTTCAGATTCATGACATCAGAGACTCATCTTCTAAAAATTGCCATGTGCCTGTTATTTATGTACAAAAATTCATCACTACCACTACTATCAGACATTTTAAAAATTAAGTGAAATCACTTCTATTATATCCCAGCTATCAGAATTGTTTTTTTTCTCTTTACCTTTCTTTACCCACTTCTCCCCATTTCAGAAGGATGATTAAAAAAAGAAAGAAAGAAAGCAAAACCCAATGGGGAAGGAAATATTCCAAAGTGGCATTTTGATTGCCTGGGGCATTTTAGGAACTGTATGTATTTGGCACCTGGAGAAAAACAGAAGTTGATAATGCCAAATGGTACATCATCACAAGTTGTTTGGGAGGATTAATTGCAGAGTGGTATGCTGTTCTAGAAAACAGCAACAATAAAAATACCTTGGCTACCAAAAACTGCAAAGAGTCAAGATGTGGTAATTGGAATTTTTCACTTAAGTATAATAACCAGAAAGAAAGCCAGTTACAGTTCTGTTCTGGGTCATCTCAGGTAGGGATGAGTTAGTTGTCCCAGTGATATGTACAAATATGAATATCGCTCCCAGAAGATTATTTCACTTTATATTCTTGCAGTCCTCTAACCTTGACAACCTGCCAACTTCTCCAGCTCTCTCATTGTCTCCCCTTCTGGCATACCTCTGCCTTTTGTAAACTGCATTTGTCTAGATGTAAAGTGACTCAGCAAAAAGTTCCCTTCTTCCCCACTGTAGGTTGAAATCAACTTTTTAAAGTTTTAGATCTCTTGCCCATGCATTCGTGGATTCTTTTGTTTGTTTTTGCTTTCTTTTTTCCTTAGTATAATGTTTGAATTATATAAAACAATTTTTGCCAAGAAATTCAAAATCACAAAATGGAAAATAGAACTTGGGGGACTTTCTTTGAATTGCCATTAATCTAGGATCCTTGATTTTCTTTCTCACTGTTTGAACTAGATTTTAAGGAGTTTCAAATTGTTTACTGGGTTAAAAATTCTTAGATACCCCTTGCATTAAGATATGGATTCTGTGTCCCTTCCTTGGGTTGCATCTGGACTGCCTTGTAATAAATGATCTCCATCAGTGGAGTAGAGCACAAACCTTCCTACTAACGCCCAAGGCTAAATCATACAAAGCAATGTAGTTTGTGCCTTGCTTGCACAAACATTAACTTTTGTAACCCTGAAACTCTGAGTCCCAGTCCAACTCTTCTGAGGCCACCAGGCTGTGAAGATGCTCAGGCCACATGAAAAAGCCATTTGCACGTGCTCTGGTCAGCACCTCCCAATGGAGCAAGCCCTCTTAAGTCATCAAATCATAGATGCCAGACTGATGAGTCTGCTGAGTCAAGGTGCTTACAGGAGATCCTGAGCCCCAGCTGTCAAGTCACCCCAAATGACCATGTTTCCCTAGTTGAAGCCCCAGATATCACTGAGCAGAGTCAAGCCATCCCCACTGAGTCTTGTCTGAATTCCAGGAGTTCTGATCCACAGAATCCATGGGCATAATAAAGGGTTCTTTTATGTTACCAAGTTTGTGAATGGATTATGCATTAAATGTACTGAACGAACTTGCCTTCCCTTATCTCTCCTTTTGTGGTTGTGATGAGGCCCTTCTGTATCAGGAAGTCTCTACTGCAGGATGAACACCTGTCACCATTAATGAAGTCCAAAGCCAGCCAAAACAGTGTCAGACCCTCTGTGAGACTAGCACATCTAGTGGCATCATCACATCAAATAAGTCAAACAAAACACAATGGTATTAATTTCTGGGAAATAATAACACTCTTCTCAAGGATATCAGAAAAATAAATGAAACCAAAAGGCATGTGCACACACAAATTCACACATGTACATGGACATGTAATTAAAATAATAGGAAGTTCTACATTATAACAAAAATGGCCATTCTCCCTGGATAGTGAAATGATGGATTATTTTTATGCTCATTTGTATTTTCAAAAGTTGTCTACCAATGTACGTGTATTACTATTGTACTTTTCTGAAGAAGCTCTCTTCAGAACTCTCTTTAACTTGCTCAAAGTAATATGGACATACATCCTTGCCACCCATATGAAGTTGTTTTTCTCTGGCTGCTAACTCCCATCTGTCAACCCTCATTTATTTACACTACAGTGAGTGACTTAAATAGAGCATCATTAAGGCTCAGGGGTCACAGCCTGGTCATACCCTTATGGTAAATCTGTCTGAATGAGACAGTCTCTGGTGCGTACTGTAGACCTCTTATTTTGTGGCCTCTCGGCTCTGAATAGAACTCCAGAGTATGAGACACAGCCTGCCTTCTTAGGGTTTAAAATCTTAGTTCTCAGAAACTCTCCTATGCATGGGACCTAATGGTGTTAAGACTCAATGCAGCCCTCCCTTTTAAAGAACAGGATAATCTACCTTTGTTGCCACTGAATTTAAGCATCAGTCAGTCCCACAGTTATACCCTATACTCCATCCTCTGGTCCACTCCATTCTGCTTCATTTGGTTGTTTACATCTTCCATCTACCACCACAGACCTGGCATGATTCTTAGTCATACACAGGGAGTCACTGTGGTCAAAGGATATATAGGAAATCAGAATATTTTTTCCCTAGACATTTTCACCATTGAATAATTAGCAGTCCGAGAATATTTCCTTGTGATTCATACCTTTACATTGCATTTTTCTTATTTTTTTTTTGTTTTATTTTGAAAGAAACATATTAAGCTTTATCATTTTATGTAAACATTTCTTAGATTACTAATTGATTACTTAGCTAACACTGCTTTTATTAATATTTCCACATCAGTTCTTCCCTAGGAAATAAGGGATATGGGCAGCACACAATCTCTAGGCAGTTGGAGGTGCAGTTGGCAAGAAAAACTAATGAAAGAAAAGAAATACAGAAAGAGAAGGCAAAGATTACAGGGGGGCATCTTTGCTCATAAAATTGCCTCCCTGTCTTTAATTCATATAGGAAAATCCTGTTTGTTTCAGCTCTATGTAGTAGATTGCCTTTAGGGCACAGAAACTATCTTCTAACATAAAAATTCACAGACTAATTTGGGTAAACTAGTACTTTTATGTTCCAAATCAAGAAAGTACCAAAGTACTTCAGTATTTTCTTTTTATTTTCCTGCTGAAAAAAAAAAGAACTGTCGCGATAAAGTGGGAAACTCTTAGTTGCCAATAGAGATTGACAGACTAGGAAAAGAACAGAATGTTTTCATCTGAACATTCTAAGTTAATGCTGCTCTCCTACCCTGTTCACGAAGAACTGTCTAGACAAACGGTCTCTAAGCAGATGCCACTAAAGAACATAAAAAATATTAAATAGTCATTATCTTTGAATAGGTAAGAAGTGATATATGCAATTTAAAAGTCAATATCCAGGTGCTTACATATTCAAAAATGACAAAATGTGGATGTTAATCAGATCTGATCATAAAGATATCTTGTAGTTTCTAATGTCCATACGACTACCCAGATTGGACAGAGCAGGAAGCTGAATCCAAAGTGGCAGCTGACTCAGCTGCAGTTCTACATGACGGCAGGCAAATGGTGGTTGGCTGTGTGTCCTAAAAGGACCCAGGACAAGAATGCATAAGGAAAAAAATCATTCCATAATTTACAATCAGCCAGTAAATGATATGTTCCTCATGTTTGATTCCAAATTTGATTAATTCTACTCACGTGATGTTTGATGTCATTGTATCAGTTTGAGTTTGAAAGGCTGATCAATAGAAATCATTTGAGCACATTATAACCATAAATCATGCATGTTTATTATATCTTATAGCCTTAGAGCATCAAATGTTCAGTAAGTTAAGTCAGAAAAGTATAAAAATTGAAAGACTTTCCTTAAATATAAATATCAACTGATACAATATGCTTGACAGGATGATACATTATTTACATGGTGATTTAGAGCAGAGGCTGAAAAACTTATTTTGTAATAGTCAGATTGCAGATATTTTTAGCAATGCAAGTCATATGGCCTCTATCACAACTACTGACCTCAAGTAGTTCTAAAGCAGCCATAAGCAATTCATAAACAAATGAGTGTAGCCATGGTCCAGTAGAATTTTATTTACAAAAACAGATGGTGGGATACATTTGGCCCATGAGCCATATTTTGTCAAGCCCTGAATTAAAGTAATGTAGCATTTATGAGCATCATAATTATAAAATGTTGTCCTTTCTACATGTTTTGTTATCACTCTCATACATTGTCCTTGAGTTTAGGTATTTCCATAGTAACTACTATTTAGGGGAGAGCCCAGCTAAATGAGGAATCAGAGCCTCAGATTTTAATATTGGATGAAAGCACAGGCCCATATCAGCTGTATCAAAGATAACCTCTTTGAGTATCATTTTTTCCATCTGTCACTTGGCAACTGCCTTTCCTATCTCCAGGACTAATGTAAGGTTCCAATGAATTAAAGTATGTGAAGACACATTGTGAAATTTTATAATATTATATAAGCCAGAACTAACATCAATGTATAATATGATGTCTCAGATGCCAATAACAATTCATTACATAGCATCACTGTGAAGAGAAAATGTCTCTTATAACAATTCTATGCTAATCCCTTACAAGCCTTTGAGAATATTCTTCTGTACTTGGTGTATTATATCAATTTCCTTCTGGGGTCCAGAGCACAAATGGCATACATATGGCATCATTAGCTCCAGGTTTTGGCAGCATCATTTCCGTCTGGCTATTCTTTCATTAGGAGATTTTTTTTTCCTCTCACCTTACCATTTCACTAAGTCTTAGCTCCTTGTCTTTTGAAGCTAACCTTTTGCAATTTTAATTTTCACAGAATGTGTAAATTTACCTATTTCCCATTTTCTTTAGTAGTTCTGATTCATAAGTAGTCAAAAGCACTTGTCTAGAATGCATCTTTAAAACCATATTTAAATAGATAGTATGTTCTTGTTCTTAATAGAATGACCTTTCTTTTCTCATTGGTATCTCTCTATGGAATTTCCTAAAGAGACCTTTTTCAATGTCTTAAATCTTGCTTTTCTTTTCCCATTCACACTTTTGGGTACAACACAACAGTTTATTAAGGGGGACTTAGTAATTCTCAGGTTCAGATCCTAACTGACTGATGCCAATTTTTCTTCAGATATACAAATATTTTCTTAGAAAGATAAATCCACACACCACTTTCACTTTTCTTATTTTTTGAGACAGAGTGTCACTCTGCCCTGGGTAGAATGCCATAGCATCATAGCTGAAACTCCTGGGTTCAAGCATTATTCTTGCCTCAGCCTCCCAAATAGCTGACCCCTTTTACTTTTGATGGGGACACTACTACTATAGTCCATATCTCTATTATGAATACACTAGATTCAAGAAATTATTGTCTTGTCAATAAAATTAAGAATAATAACATTACTCTGCTTCTCAGGTAATCACAAGATGTGCTGTTTTGTTACCAATTCATAAAATTTTATAATTATGAACATAAAGGGATATGTATAAATATAATTGGTTTACACTTTATTCTTAGTCCCAAATATCCACCCAAGAGACAATTAATGGGGGTACAAATTTTCCAGCTGGATTAGAAGTCATGGTAACACTGAGGGGTATGACATTTATACACTAACAAACAGTAGAACATACCATGATTTTGGCTGGGAAGAATCAACATCATCAAAATGTCTATTCTACTCTAAGCAATCTATAGATTCAATGCATTCCCCAATATCATATTTTGAAGAACTGGAAAAAATAGTATTTCGTTTTGTATGTATCCAGAAAAAAAAAGCCATATAGCTAAGGCTATTCTTAGCAATAAAAACAAAGTCAGAAACATCACCCTACCAGACTTCAGGCTATATTACAAGTCCACAGTAATCAAAACAGCATGGTATTGGCACAAAAATAGAGACATAGACATAGGGAACAGAATAGGAAACCAAGAAATAAAACCAGTTTCTATTTGCCACCTGATCATTGATAAATCAAACAAAAACATGAAGTGGGGAAAATAATCCCTATTCAACAATAGGGATTAGCATGAATTCCTATTCAACAAATGGTGCTGGGAGAACTGGATAACTATATGTAAAAGACTGAAACAGGACCCACACTTTTCACCTCTTACAAAAATTGACTCAAGGTAGATAAGAGACTGAAATCTAAGACACAAAATGTTAAAAATCTTAAAAGAAAGTGTGGGAAAAGCTATTGAGGATGTCAGCCTGGGGAAAGATTTTATGACAAAGACTTTAGTGGCCATTGCAACAACAAAAATTAACAGATGAGACTTAATTAAACTAAAAAGCTTCTGCACAGCTATAGACACAGCAAGTGAAGCAAAAAGATATTCTTCAGAATGGGAAAAAATACTTGCAAGGTATCAATCTGACAAAGGGTTGATAAGTAGAATCTACAGAGAACTCAGATTAATCAACAGAAAGAAAGTGAACAATCCCATTAACCTCTGGGCAAGAGATATGACCAGAACCTTCTCTGACAAAGACAGATGAATGGCTAACAAACATTTGAAATAAGAGGAAATGGGGTTGACCGAGGATATTGAATCTTAGGCAAGTGGCACGTATCATCTCAAAATGGACTGCTCAAACGTGTTAGATGTTAGTAGAATTCATGTTGGGCATTTTATGATACTTCATAGTTGAATTTGTTTCCTATTGCCATTGTAACACATGATCACAAATTCAGTGGCTTAGAACAACACAAATGTGTTATCTTACAATTTTGGAAATATAAAATCTAACATGGGTCTCATTAGGCTAGAATCAAGGAGTCAGCAAGGTTGCCTTTCTTTCTGAAGGCTATAAAGGAGAACCCATTTTCTTGTCTTTTCCAACTTCTAGAAGCTTCCAGCATTCCTGATCTGGTAACCCCATTCCATCTTTGAAGCCACCAACTGTCCATCTTTCTCGCAATATCATTTCTCTGATTCCAACTATTCTGTCTCTCTCTTTCCCATTTGTGAACACTTGTAGTTACAGCAAGACCATGGATAATTCAGGATAATCTCCTTATTTTTAAGTTTATTAAAGTTAGCAACCTTAATCTCCTTTCTCCATGTAACATGACACATTGACACAGGTTCTGGGGATTGAGAATATTCAAGGATGACTTTAAGAGGCCAACATCATAATACACAGAATACAAGACAACTCAAAATTTGCCTTTTACCAAGAAACTAATTACTTCTCCACAGAGATGGCTGTTAGATATAAAAGCACACACAAAGAGAAAAAACAAATATAAAATCAAGATAAAGTCATGTTTCATTGTTAGAGCTTAAAACCCTTTCTTTGATGGATTAGTTTTCTTAAACTCGGTTAAACTGGAAGCTGAGAACAAAATCAGGCTCACGTTTTTCCCACTTCCTTACAACTAAAGCCCTAATTAATCTCAAATACCATCACTCAAATATGAAGGCAGTCGATGTACACACATGACATGTACTAAGAACCAATGGAAAGCACAAAGCCAGAGGAAAGAATATTCACCCCACACTGGATTGTTCATATCTCTTCTACAAGGGTTAATTTCTAGCAAATATGATTTAATTACTATCTACAGAAACACTCTCCACTTTGGGGCATAAAATTAGTGAGGGATTATACAACATAGATACTTAAACTTCACTTGACAAAGGAGTTCATACTAAAGGCTGACACTCACAAGTAGAAGGCATACATAAGTCACTCAAGGCATCATCTTAAAAACTATTTTAGTTCATTACAAGATGAACCACTAGTTGAGCTAAAATCAGTGAGCAAAGCTGAAAATGAATCTGAAGAACTATATTCAAGATTCTGCTAGTAATTCTTAGCTAGAAGGACTCAGTCTGGTAAAACACATACTTAACTCTTGCCAGAAAGAAGACACCAAGGTTGAAGTTGCTAATGATACAGATTCTGTCTTTATATCCATTGTATATGCTGAGAAACTATTTGATTTTGGAGCTACTCCTGATTTCATACAATTATTTTTACGTGCATTGCAGTAGTCTCCTTTCAATTATCTTCATTTAAAAAACAAGTCTACCCACTACAGAGTACTTTTATGAAGGTCAGAAAAATATAAGTATTATTTACCTAACAGATAGGTCCTAAGAATATGAAATAAGAGAAGAGAGAAGTTTCTTAATGCTCTCTCATCTTTAGACAAAGCAAAGGACCCTGGACCTACTAGAATTAACATCTCCCAGTAAGATTTTCCTAAATTAAATGAAGCACTCACCCATATCAGGAAAATGAAGACCACTGGGCTGCCATTTAAGAAATTGCTTTTGACAAGTATGTGTACAGAGAAAGACAGAGAAAGAGTGGTTCCCAGTATCTTGGAAGAAGTTTCATTTGTCTCATATTGGGAAGCACTTTGCACCTTTTGGTTCATCACAGCACCAACTATATTAATGACCAAAAGTCAAGAGACCAGGCTAGGTTCCCAAGAACTCATTACATTTCTCACAGAGTTTTGTTGAAAAAGAAAAATCTTCAAGTGAGGAAAGAAGTGACTTTGAAGTAGCTTTGCTAACTCAAAGTCAGAAATGGATGGGCCACCAATTTGTTTTCTTCCCTTCCATTCTTCTATGCCTTCTATTCCATTGTACAAGAATCATTATCTCTAGGTGAGCATATAAAATAAGGCTGATGGCGTGGGTGCTCCATTCTAGCATTTTCTTTAATCATTGCTTCACTGT
The DNA here is from genome assembly GCA_963573935.1 of Arctocebus calabarensis. Lineage (NCBI taxonomy): Eukaryota > Metazoa > Chordata > Mammalia > Primates > Lorisidae > Arctocebus > Arctocebus calabarensis. Next base: position 18,193 of record CAUYON010141009.1, read on the forward strand.
ACAAAAGTAAAGTAAAAATCTTTTAAGCAAGAACCATTTGCCTATTCATCCTCTTCAAACCCTGAATTCTTAGTACAAATGAAGTAAGAGGAAACCATTACCAAGACCATTCACGTCACATTAGAAGAATTTTTCTTTCTTGACACAAACTCCTTGATATATCTTGTTCTTTGCTCAAAGACTATGAGAAAGGAAGTGCAGGCATCACAAGCCTTTTTCTAACATAAGTAAAATGAAGCTAAAATGTCCTGAAATGTAAGGACATAGTGCTAAAAAGTAGATCTTACACTTAGCAAGTGATGAAGCAGCTCTGCAGGGAGAAAACATGGAGAGAAGCTTTATTCCTCCATTGCCCACTGGAAAATAATACCAGGTGAAATGTTTTATTTCAAACTCAAGTTACATTTTGCCTTACCCAGACATACAGTAACATATGTCTGAAAAGTTGCACCCAGATCAACTATTATAATCTAAATTATTAAGTCACCAGAAACTTAATGATTTCAGAAATTCTTTGTCTTCATTTTGAAATCTAATGATTTCAGCTTCAAGTCTATGCCTGTCCCACTTTTAGTTAAATAGCAAACGATCTATAAATAAAAATTTAATGCACTAGGTTGAACTCTCTATTTATAGTAATATTTTTGCTCCGAGAATCATTTTTCAAAGTGAACAATCAAAACCCAGATCCTCTGCTTCATATAATTTAATAGTTACATAATAAATTTTCTTATAAGATCACACACCTTTATAATTAAATAGGAAGGGAAATTGCTATAATGGACTATAACTCTGTCGTTTATATGAAACCTGTTACAACGTTGATGTTTAATATTTATAAATAACATCTTCTAATCCATGTCTCTGTTCAATGTATATGTGCACTTTGTTTATCCTATTTTCTAGACCAGCTGCTCTTACTGTGACTCATACGTAGTTGCATAGGTTACTATGTAAGTTTTGAGACAGATTGTTCTATGGTCCATTATTTCACTTCCAAGAAACACAGTCCAAAGTGTCCTTTCTGATTCACCTGTGCACGTTTCAACTTGCTAAGCTCATTGGTGCTGCAGGGAGGGCTTCATTTGTTTCCATGGGCATGGATTTTATGTTCCTTTTTTTTAAATGTATCTCCAAACTTTTGTAATGACCCATGTACAACTGAAGAGATATTGTGGATCAAAAGTAGCTATTATCTTCCTCATGTTGGTTACTGCATGTCTTCATATTATTAAGCGTCTCTATTAAATTAAGCTCTTTAACAAATACACCTCTGTAGTTCTCCTTTTCTTCTTCTTCTTCATATATATATATATTTTTTTTCTTAAAACACCTCTTAATATAATGAGGACTTGAAAGGTCAACACCAGGAAGGGAGTGTTTACAGCCTTTGTGCAAGGCAAGGAAACGGGAAACTAATGATTCTGGCTACACACACTGCTGTCCATGGCTCACTGCTTACATAGGAAGCCCACTCCACCCCAGGCTAACTTTTCCTCAAATGCTACCCAGTCTTCCTGTCCTGCCACCCATTATACTATATACGAGCTGCACTGAGAAGGAGCTGATGGCATATGACGCATGCTACAGTTTATTTAGAGGGCAGCTGGAAGAATGAGCCACATATTGGGAAAATAGCTGAAAAGTGATGATTAAGAGTATGAGAAGCAATGTACAGGGGAAAGTACACGTGGTGGGAAATGACCAAGAGAAATAAAAATTGCCAAACTATTTTTTTCTTGTAGCACGTTCACTTTCTCCAGATTTCTAAATGTGACTCTTCAAGATGATTCCAGCCATCTGTATTGTACAAATAGATTAGCAGAAGACATGGGTATGGGCTGTGACATGTTGGAGGTAGAAAGCCCTTTGTTTTCACGTCTGGCTGGGATTGGCCTCAGTGTAGGATGCTTGTAGACAGTAGTCACAAGTTTCTGGTCACCGTGATACTGAACATTTCAGAAGAAGAACATCATAGAAGGAAGGCAAGAGAGGAAACCTATTTGTCTCTGGGACCGTCCACCTGTCTCTAAGCTGTTCTCAGTGAACAGCTGTTGTTTCTGGTATGGAGAAATTCCAGGGAGATAAAAGAAAGAGAATTGTTTTAGTTTGGTGAAAAATAAAACATATATTCAAGAAAGATCAGGAAACAAGTTATAAAGGAAAGAACAAAAAGTGATAGAGGGCAGAGTATTGATTTTATTACGATCTAGTCTGCAATTATAAAGATGTTTTCCCTGCAACAGTGATTCACAAAGTGTGATCCCTGATTCAGCAGCTCTAGGATTCCCCGGGACGTGTTAGACATGCAAACTTCAGAACTCACCTAGACTTACTGAATCAGAGGCTCATGAGCTAGAGCCAAGCAGTCTATTTTAATAAATTCATTGGGTGATTCTAATGCATCGCAAAGTCTGAGAACAATCGCTTTGAATGTTCAGTAAATGACCAATGAAATGCAGAATTGTCATTTGAGGCACATCCCTGCCTGACAGATTTCATTAGATTATTAGGTTATACATTAGATACATAACCAGGAACAGGAAGTTTAGGGACCTCAAATGTCTGCAGAAGGTAGGCAGGTGTGCAGAGCCATGCAGGTGGTATGAAGAGGTCACAAAGACTGTGAGGGACCCACAAGAACATAGACTGGTCCATGGGTCCCAGACATTATTTGTGTCTGGCTTCTCGTTAACATGAAGAAATGCAAGCCTAGCATTGCTAGATTCTCTAACTTTTTTAAGAAATTGGAGATAAGTTACTATAAAGATACTATGTATAATAGAAACATTTAAAAATCTTGACAACTAATTCAATTTGTAAAAAAAGGAAATAGAGTTTAAGCTAAAGAAAATTGATTTTCTCAGAGCCAACCTCTGTGTTGGACAGCAGAGACAAGGAGAAAATGATACAAGAAAAGAGGGTAAAAGTTGTTACGCTTGCTTCTCTCTTATGTCCTTGTTCCCAAAATTACATTTAAGTAGACATAGCAATTGCCTTTATACTGTTATTTTAAATACTCTTGGTCTACCATTTCCCAAGAAATCTCTCCACCTCTACCTGTAATAACATCCGAAATTTCATCATTATAGGCAATTTCCATTAGTTTAGTTGTTCATGCCTCAAATGTTTTCCTTCTCCTAAGGTTATCCTAGAGTGGTGGTCACATGAACAAGGCCATTAGCATCCTGTGGCCTGGTCTGAAATCCAGCTGGCTTTGTCATTTAGCAATTTGAAATATGCTACCAAGTCTGTCTAAACTCCAGTTTCCTTAGTGGTGGCTTAAGGATAAACAATTATACCTTATTTGTTATAATTAGTAGAAATTTTTTGACAGTTCTTCAGATTCAATAAATGATATTTACCCTTATTCTTGTTTCAGTCATAAGTACCTACCTTCCTGTGATGAGTTTATTAGACTGTTTTCTTCTGGGGATTTGAGACAAAGAAAACTTATTTTCAGATGTCCTAGAAATTGATGGCCAGGAGCTGCAAGGGAGTGACTTGCTCTATATTTTATACTTCTAGTTGGCCTTGATCTGAGTTGAGCCTCACGTGTGTAAGACTGCTAGAGTCATGACATCGGTTCTCTGACTATAGACCACTACTAAGATATCCTTGTTGAAGGACTTATTCATTAATCCACAAAACTCCTTAAAATCAAGCAACCAAAATACCTCATATGTGTATTTACATATAACCTCAGAAACATTTTGAAAATATATTTGTGCCTCTAGTCTTATCTCACTTGCCTTAGCTCTCCTCTACCACTCTGCACTCTTTTGTTAACAATTGATAATAACAAAATTTAATGTGATATATATTCAATTATGTTTCACATTTTTCTTTTTATGGTAAGAATAATCAGTTCTCATTGGCATGGGGAAAGTGATGAATTCACAAGTAAACCCCAGACCTGGGTAGTATCTTCAGAAATCTAAATTAAGGATTTAATTTAAGCAGCTAAACACTCCGAAGGGTCATGCCAGGGTTCTTTAATTTTCTTATATAACTTTTGTACCTTGATACACTCTTATTGTGAGTGAACTTAGTCCAGTAGAAATGTGACTTCATTTTGGTAGGGACAGAAAATGACACAGGAGCTTCCTTAGAGTGAATGGGTTGAAAAGCCTGTAAAGGAAAAAAAGAAACATGTAACAGATGGGAAGAGTTATTAAGAAAGAGAGAGAGAAATGGAGCTTCTTGTTTTTCTTCTCATATGTCTCTCCTAACCTCCTTCTCAGGATCCAATAAATAAATAAATACATACATGTTCTTTTTTTTTAAGCAATTTTTAAAAAAATTGACCATAATTTATTATTATTATTATTATTTTTAACAAGTGAGCAGTTTATTAAGAATTAAACAAAGGTATGATGTGATACAGTACAAGCAAGATACTCAAGGTAGATATAATAGTACTACTCACACAACAATTTAAATTTCACCTCAAAAAAAATCACAAGACAAAAAAGAAAGCAATTTCACTGTTATAAGGTAAGATATTTCATGCAAACTATTAACTCTGCCCCCCCCCCAAGCCCAACCTCACAACAAACAAAAAACTATCTGGGAATACTGCTATGCTAACACATTAACCACAGTATAATCATTCATAGGAAAACAGTAATTAAGCAATGAATTGAATTAAATAACAAAGTTCAAACTGTCATAAACTCATAGACCACAATG
>CAUYON010141011.1:0-10347 GCA_963573935.1 Arctocebus calabarensis
AGCAACCTCCAATTCCTGGGCTCAAGCGAGTCTCTTGCCTCCGCCTCCCAAGTAGCTGGGACTACAGGCGCCCGCCACAACGCCCGGCCATTTTTTTGGTTGCAGCCGTCATTGTTGTTTGGCGGGCCCAGGCTGGATTCGAACCCGCCAGCTCAGGTGTACGTGGCTGGCGCCTTAGCCCGTTGAGCCACAGGTGCCGAGCCATTCAGAAATGTTTTGATCGTACTGTTACAGATAGCCTTCATGGCATTTTCTTGATCACTATATAAAGACATTGATACTCTACATTTAATAAGTTTCCCCAGTACCCTGCTAAGATGCCCGGTAGGTGTGATCCCACCAATTGCCCTCCCTCCACCCATACTCCCCCCTCCCCTCCCTTTCCCCTTTCCCTGTATTCCTATGCTATAATCGGGTTTTAGCCTTCATATGAAAGCTATAAATTAGCTTCATATTAGGGCTGAGTAAAGAAAGATGGAGACTTTACCTCTTTTGTGTTTACATGGATGGAGCTGGAACATGTTCTTCTTAGCAAAGTATCTCAAGAATGGAAGAATTGTATTTCTTTCAAAATACTTAAATAACATTATTAATGGAGTAAAATTTGTGATCTATTATAAAATTATGTGACTCGTGGATAGGGTCTGAGCTAATTAAATAGTCTGGCATAGACCTTTTTCTCCCTTTTGTATCAAAAAGACAACTTATAATTTTATTTACATAAAATCCCAGGTTCATAATAGACATTTCAACCCAAATCCATTTTGTATTGTGAGTTGAATGACAGAAGAAGCTCAACCTTCCTCAAAAAGGAATAAAGAATTCGGATCCAGCTTCTGGGTCTGTCTACAGTGCATTGTGTTCAGTAGAACCTGAAGCAGTTGTGATGAATCAAGAGTCCCTTTCCTTTATGAGTGGCCTGACATCTCCTCCATACCCTATATTCTGCTCCTGTAGCTGCTGTTAACAAACTATGAAAATTTGTTTTCTGCATAACTTTAGAACAACAGAAACATACTCTCTCATAGTTTTGGAGGCCAGAAATCTGAAATCACTTTGCCAAAATCAAAGTGTGAGCAGGACCACACCCTTGACCCCCAGACTCTAGGGAGGAATTTTTTTTCCTTTCCTTTTTCTAGCTTCTGTTGGCTGCCAGCATTCCTGAGCTTATGGCCACATCACGGCAGTCCTCAGGCCAGCACTGTCAAATCTCTGTCTGCTGTGTATCACATCACCTTCCCCTTTGTATTTATGTCTGTGGAATCTCCTCCTTCCTCTCTGTTATAAAGATCAAATTGTATTGAGAGCACACCCAAATGATTTAGGATAACCTCCCCATTTCATGAGCCTTAACTTAATTGCAGATATAAAGACCTTTTTTTTTTTCTCAAATAAGGTAATATTTATAGGCATAGGACTTGATGTCTTTGTTTGGGCAGGGTGGAGGAGAGTGTGAGATTTTCACTCTACTACATCTCCCAATGCCTCAGATTACTTTGGGCCATAAAATCCTCAGGAGGCCCAAAACCTCAGGGAGAATCTAAAGTTTAGATCTGCACTTCTGGGTTCACTGCCTCCTAAAATCTTCTTAGAACCTTTCACAGAATTTTTGTTCACACATTTCTTTTAGGACTTTGGAGACATCAATATGGGCTGAGATGATGGAGGAACTGGGAAGCTGGTTTTCAAATCCAGGCTTAGACAATTTTGTTTATGTCTCAGTCACTGTGTAAATCTAGTTATCCAGTTTCTCCAGGCTGGCTTCAGCTCAAGCATGATCATCGTGATGTTTACCTTTTGTTATCTGTATTCCTTTGCCTTAGTTTCAGGAGTAATATAACTTGAACTTAGGACAGGATTTAAAGGGTTGCTGGCTGGCCCTGTCTGACTAGCCCAGACATGGCATTTGTGTTTGGGGAAGGCTGCTGGCTGTGAGGAAGACATACCAGAGGTGGGAGACAGGGGGGCTCCTTCCCAAGTCCCATCCAGTGCCAAGGGACACCTGACAATAGCAGAAGTGTGAGGCCAGGCTGGACTTTCGAGCCGGTGCTGTGCATCCCACATAACCCTGGTCCTCCTTCCTAACAGGTCTAAGGCTTCTAGAATTGGCTCACACTCTGGCCTTGTGAGCTAAAAAGAGTTGTAATATATATGAAACAGATTTTCCCCCCCTCTTTAACATTTTTAAAAATAAATCCAGTGATAGCGAAGAATGAAACAGATATTTTCCATAGTGAATAACTACAGAATTCTAAGGGTTACCTTTATACAGTCAGGCATACTATCAATACTACCCAAAGGGACAGATGGTTAACCATATTGTGCATGTACTTAAGAATGCCATGGACTTTTTAACTAACTTTGTCTGACTTAAGCTCCTACACCTACAAGTGGGGAGGGAGGGAATCTAATTTCAGTGGGTTTAAGGCTTCCCTCATCTCCCCAGGGTGTCGTAGGATCTGGAAGCTTTTTGCAACCCCAGGATGTAAGGGGGGAGCCTCCCCAATCATGTCCATCACTCCCTTGACCTGCAGCTCTTTGCTTCTGCTCTGTGGATCACGAGAGGTTTATGTTCTTCTGCCTTCTCCTTATTTCACCTTCCAACTGAAATCTGCCCACTGCCACACACACAGGCAGATATTGCTATGAGCAGAAAGCTGTGAGACTTGCTCTGTTAACCATATGAACAACCTGTCTATTTTTGACGTTCTCATCGTCACTACGGAAGCTCTCTACTAAGTTTCCTCCTCCTTTACTCAGACCAGGGGGAAGAAAAAGGAGATTAAATTTTATGTCCTTGTTCATGATACAGCTAAACAGCAATATCTACTCCCTTTTTTCCCAATAGAGACAGAAAGGGTTTGAAAAGCTTATATAGTCTGACCAAGATCTTTTAAAAATTCCCTTCTACTGCCACATCATCTTCATTTAGAATCTTTCCCCTACCTTTACCCTGTTATGTTGGAATTTATGATATAAATTTGTAATTTCATCATACATATTTGTTGGATTTCTTTCATGCGTGTGGTCCATGCAAATTTCCTCCCAATTTCTGATTCAGAAATACCAGCAAAGAACTTCATTCAGATAACCTGCAGGTACAGAGCACCTTTTTGCTTATAATGTCCCAATTACTACTTTTACAAATGCTCTACTAAGTGAATAGGTAAGTGGGATAATTTACAACAGAAACTAATGGTATGGGAACCTGAATTATTGTGGGGATTTTTGTCTCTGTCTTAATTGAACCCATTAACCAAATAATTATAAAATATCCACTTAGTGCTGTGTTGATATATTCTGAAAAAATGTCATAATCAACTTTATCAAAAGTACATTCTGCTCTTCAAAACACATTTAAAATTAAGAAATAGAGGAATTTTTAACCAGGCTGAGCAAGAGAAAGACCCCATCTCTAAAACTAGCCGGGTACTGTGGCGGGTGCCTGTAGCTACTCAGCAGACAGGGGCAGGAGAATTGCGTAAGCCCAAGAGTTTGAGGTTGCTGTGAGCTGTGATGCCACAGCACTCTACCCAGGTAGACAAAGTGAGACTCTGTCTTTTAAAAAAAAAGAAAAGAAACAAAGGAATTTTTTAAAAAATTAATTTAAATATATAATTTCTTTTCTTTTTTTTTTTTGAGACAGAGTCTCACTTTGTCGCCCTCAGTATAGTTCCGAGGTGTCACAGCTCACAGCAACCTCAAACTCTTGGGCTTAAGCGATTCTCTTGCCTTAACCTCCCAAGTAGCTGGGACACAGGCACCCAGCACAATGCCCAGCTGTTTTTGGGTTGCAGTTGCCATTGTTGTTTAGCAGGTTGGGGTTGGATTCGAGCCTGCCTGCCCCAGTGTACAAGGACTGGTGCCCTAGCCGCTGAGCTATAGGCGCCAAACCTAAATATATAATTTCTTTTACAAATCAGGGCAACTCCCATGCAAGTGAATGAGACCATATATTTATGTTCCTTTAATCCAGTTGTTTATTTATAGAATTTCTTAAATTGGGAGCTCTTATAAGAGAACAAAGGAGCTGTGTTTCAATACAAGTGGAATTAAAGTTAGAAATTATTCACTGCTAAATGGGCATGAAAATTTATTCTAATTTATTCAGCCTGTCTTTCCTACTTAAGAACTGCATGTTGTATGTGTTGGGTTCAATGCTCCCACCCTGGGAGTGGAAGGATGGGCCTTGTCAATGGAGTTTACAGTATACAACTTTGCTATAATCTCATTTACAATTTAATTCCTCAATATTATTAGGTACTTTAACTTTACAGTCCTAGATTTTTACAGTTTCATTTTGTTTTGTTTTTGACTGGGACTGGGTTTGAACCTGCCACCTCCCATATATGGGACCGGCGCCATACTCCTTTGAGCCACAGGCGCTGCCCTACAGTCCTAGATTTTTAAAAAGAATGATGTATGAAACTCCAGGGCATCCAGTTACTCACTTAACCACTGACATTTAAACAAACTTGTCGGGCGGCACCTGTGGCTCAAAGGAGTAGGACACGGAACCCATATGCCGGAGGTGGCGGGTTCAAACCCAGCCCTGGCCCAAAACCGCAAAACAAACAAAAAAATTTGTCTCTCACATTAAAAACAATGAAAACACCTTCCTTGATTCCACTTCTCCCTCCAGTTAATGCCTTCTTTCTCTTCACAACTACACGTCTCACAAATTTGCTGTACTATCTTTAACCTCTCTAACCACTGCCTTCTAACCTACCTTTCTTTCTTTCTTTCTACCCAGGTAGACAAAGTGAGACTCTGTCTTAAAAAAAAAGAAAAGAAAAGAAAAGAAAGGAATTTTTAAAAAATTAATTTAAATATATAATTTCTTTTCTTTTTTCTCTCTCTCTTTCTTTTCTTTCTTTCTTACATACTCTCTCTTTCTCTTTCTTTCTTTCTTTCTTTTTTTTTTTTTTTTTGACAGAGTCTCACTCTATGGCCCTGGATGGAGTGCCCTGGTATCATAGCTCAGAGCAACCTCAAACTCTTGAGCTCAAGCAATCCTCTTGCCTCAGCCTCCCAAGTAGCTGGGACTACAGGCACCACCACAATACCCAGCTAGTTTTAGTACAGAAGGGGTCTTGCGCTTGCTCAGGCTGATCTCAACTTCTCAGCTCAAGCAATCCACCCACCTCAGCTGCCCAGAGTGTAATCTAAACTTTCTACCATGGACTTTTTCTTAGTCCTCATTTTATCCCATTTGTTCCTTCTTGAAACACTCTCTTCTGCTTCCACATTCTCCTGATACTTCCCCACCTACAGGGCCTCTTTTGCAGATTCCTATATATGGCTGTTATGGTTATAATTTCTCAAAGTTCAAGTCCTCAGTCCCCTTTTCATTTTATTTTCTAAACTTTAGTGAGGTAATCTCATCCATTTCTATACCAACAACTCCCAAATTTACATTTTCTCCCCAGACTGCCCCTCTGAGCTCCTGATCTGTGTATCTAATGCCATACTCTCTATCACTGGAGACTCACAGACTCCTCACATTCAACATGTTCTGGATACAACCATGATCCTCACTCCTTCATGCCTGTGCCTGGGATCTCAGTGAGTGGCATTATAATTCACTCAACTGCATAATCCTGAGGTCTGGGGATTGGTTTTGAAACTCCCTTCCCCTTAGCTCTGCCCCTTGCAATAGTATCCGGTACATTACCAATCCCTTCTAAATGTCCCTCAGATTTATCCACATCTCTGCTTCAGTACTACTGGCAGCCTAGTCCCAGTTAACATCATTTCCTGCCTGGGCTCCTACAGCGGCCACCTAACTGGCTTTGCACATCTCTCCTTCCATTCTTTTTCCTTTCTTATATTAACTTCAGATTAATATGAGGGTACAAATGTTTAGGTTATATTGTCCTTGATTCTAAGGTAAAGTTTAAGTTGTAATTGAGCTCTTCACTCAGGGGATGTGCTCACAACACACCCCTCCTTTCTAGCTCAATCTTTCCTCTCCAATACAACCAGGATCATTTTTTAATAATGCAAGTCTGACGAGGGTAATTGGTGGGACCACACCTACGGTGCATCTTAGAAGGGTACAGGTGAAACTTATTACATGCAGAATATAAATGTCTTAACACAATAACTAAGAAAATGCCATGAAGGCTATGTTAAACAGTTTGATGAAAATATTTCAGATTGTATATGAAACCAGCACATCGTACCCCATGATTGCATTAATGTACACAGCTATGATTTAATTTTTAAAAAATGCAAGCCTGATTAAGTCGCTTGGATGCTTAAAACACTTCATGCTTCGCATTGCCTGCAGCAGAAAGTTTAGGCTCTGAATACCTTTCCAGCCCCATCTCGCGTGAGGCTTCCGTCTTGCTCCCTCTACTCCTGGCATGCTAACTTCCTGTTGTTCTAATGGTAATGGGCCATGTTCCTTCCCAGCCGCAGGAGCTAGGACAGCTCTTCACCTTGTTTGAAACTCTTCTCCCTCTGTCCTCTGCAGGTTGCCTAGGAAACTCCTATTCAATGGACCGGATATAAAGTCACTTGTGCACAGAAGCCTTCCCTGACTCTTGAGACTAATCAGATTCCCTTGTTTTTAATACTCTCATAGCACTCACTTTCTTTTCATAGCAAGGATCATCATTTATATTTGCATATTTTGTTATATAATGATTTCATTAGTATTTGTCTTGCCCACTAATCTATTTGTTTAATGAGGGTTGCATTATTCTTAGCATTTTATCCTCAGAGCCTACTGCAATGTCTGGTACATGGTAGGCAGTCCATAGAAGTTTGTTGACTGAATGAACAAAGGATGATGAACAAATGAAGGTCTTAGTGACTGGCCAAGGCAAAGATGGCAAGGCTGAGACCATAGTCAGGTATTGCTATTTCCAGTCTAGATTGCCACCCTTCTCAAAAAAGAGCTTGCCCTAGATTTTATTCCAAATTACTAGAGCCAAAGCAACATCACAGCTCATTAATTCTAGTTTCTTGGCCCTACTATTTTCCACAGATGGGATTTATTCAGCAAGGGAATGCCATAAGTATAGCAGTTTTTCTTTTTTCCATGAAACACATCTATCTTCTTGCTTCTTGTGAAGGGGTATCATGATAAACTATACCACTATTTGAAACTTGTAAAGCTTCTTGAGATTCTGAGAAAAAATACAAAGTGTGGTTCAAGAAGATCAATTTTGTCTTGCTATAGAATCTCCGGTTCAAAAAATGCTATTAATTTTAACAACTAGTATCTTTAAAACTAGTATCTATACTTTGTATTAAAAGTATCTGTGGTGTGGAAGTACATTGTGTGTTTTATAAAAGCCACATAAAATGTTCAGTGATTCAAGGAGTGCCTGCTGCATTTACATGAAAAAGAGGCTCAATGTTACCCTGAAGAAGCTTTGTGCTGTTGATAAAATGGAATCATTTTTTAACTCCCGCTGCTCACGTCAGTGACTCCCCTACCCATGAATCACCTTGCAGATTGTAGGCAGGGTAACCTACAAAGGCCAATTAACACCAAACTCCTGGTAAGCTTGTTCATCCTTTCTGTGTGTTTCAGTGTCCATTTCACACCTTAGGACAGAAGACAGTCTCTGCCCACTCTGGTATGGTCTGTATCTGTGTGTCTCAGATGTTGTGGAAGGTGCTATTTCTCAATTCAGGGCTTCTGATGTAATTTTCTTTTTTTTCAAACTATTGTCTTCAGACTTGAAAGTAATTTCAGGTTTTGTGTTGTGTTGCTGTTTTTAAAATTTCAGTTTCTTTGGAAATGACAAAATATGAAAAAGCACACTCAGACTTTCTGGGTATGTTCATGACTGCTTTGCTTGTCACTATATGACATTCTCATTATTAGGGCTACTTAACCTAATCAACTGGATTTGGCACCCTCATTTGCAAGTGAATCCGGAGAAAAGATGGCTACAAAATTTAGGTGAACCAAAATACTATTTCTCCTTCCTTGTCTGCCATTACAGATGTTTCCTCTTATTCTCTGTCCTCTGACTATCTCTCCCCATGACCATCAACAGTCCCCTCACTGCTCCTTTCCCTTGGCTTCACCTCACTATGCCCCACACAGACCTCCTGGGGCTGGTTGTTGTCCTGGTACTCCTTGGGCACGTGCATGGAGCCATGCTGAGAAATGACAAATGGCAGCCACTGAACAACCCCAGAAACCGAGATCTGGTAAGAATATCCTAGGGCGTGCTGGCTGCAAAGGGGAACTCCTGATTAATGTACACAGTATTTCAGAGCACAGTGGAGGGGGCTCCTCAGGGTTGAGAGGATTTCCCAACAGGACTGGCCCAAGGTCTTGCTAGCTTAGTGGCAGGTGTCCTATTGTTTCTCTGACCGATTAACATTGGTTTCTATAATCATTTATAAATGATCTTGTATACACATTGACTTTATAGTCTTGATTTCTAATATGTACACAAAATCAAGAGAGAAACAGGGAATTGCCTTCTGCACAGCTTAGATTGAACTGATGATAAAAACAGATGGGTTATCATATAACTAGCACTTGTAAAGCTCCAATTGCAAAAATTGAATGCTGGCCCTGCATAGTCATCAATTTCTAGGCATATTTTTTTTCTTAAAAGAAAAGTAAAAGTCCCCTTTTAAAAATATGCCAAATACAATGAATGTGTTGACATGACTATTTCAAAATATAGTTTTTCTAAAGAAGATAATGTGAAATATAACCATATAACCATATAGGATTAAAATAATAAAAGTTGTTCACTTTGCACAGTTTCTACGTGTTCATTTACTAATGGAAATCTGAAAGACCTATGTATGTAAAGAAACTGTTGCAGAAGGCAGGTACTGGGATCTCACCTTCGGGAGGGGAGACACAGAGAGGATCATTATGGAGTTCAAGTGCATCTCTAACCTCTGTACTCTGAGGTGGTTCACTATGATAATTGATATTCCTCCTTTAACTCCCCTAGTTTTCTCCCCAAATGTAAATTATCTTGTTTAGGGTTGAAATGTCAGAAAGAAGGGTGGAGGGAGAAGTCACTCAAGTTTATATTTCTGTTTCTGGATTTTCATCCTTCTGCCTCCTAGATTAGCCTTAAAGTTAATCCAAGGGGAAAAAATATCCACCTTTGAATATTTGGGGTGTTTTGCTGACATATAGCATTGAACATTTTCTTTCTCTAGTTTTTCAGAAACCTTCAGGCATATTTTAGGGGCATAGGTCTTGATCTTGAGAGGTTTCCGAATACTTTCTCCATGAATGAGAATCCCAGACCTCTCTCTTTCCAATCAGAACTTATTGCTTCTGCATTTGCAGATTATGAGGAGCAGAAAAATTCCTTTCTAAATTACCTCAAAGGCTGAATGTTTCTTCTGAGCACAGGTAACAGTTGACCCTTTATTCGCAAGATCTATCCAAACATACACCTCAGCCATAAAGTGAGATTTTGGAAGCATTTATTTGAAAAATGATTTTATTTCCTCATAGAAGTGCTCAGTTTTGAGTATTCTCATCACTGTTAAATATTTGGATTTGGTTCAGGTGTTTTATGGTTTCGTTTTTTAAAAAAGAAATGATAGTTATGATTTTTAAGACATAATTTCCTGGAGAGAAATATGTTAAAATAATAGGATTATCACTCTTACTAAGATTATTAATACATAGCCTTACACTTTACCTATAGTTTTTTTCAGATAAGGTCATATAGCTAAGTTATGTGGAAAATGATATATAAATAAATGCGTCAAATTAGGCTGTTGGATTGGGAAACAACAGAATGATTCTTTGGAGGAGAAAAAATAATGCGTGTATTTGAGCTTGAACTTCCTCACTGAGAAAAAAAAGGTAGATAAATAGTAAGGATAGCATTTTTCTCATAGGAAAAATACTAAAAATTTATTTATGTTTAAGATTTGCATGTTGTTATTATTTGCATTGCTATCAAATAAATACCTACCATTTTAAAAGGAACAGATAGGGTACATTCCAACCAAATACATTATGATTCCAGTCCATTAGCTTTTCATTCAGTTGAATAATAAAGGGAATGAAATCATAATTAAAATCTTTTCCCACACCTTTCACCTTTAACTAGACTCTTACTGGATTAAAGATTTAAATTTAAGACATAAAACTATAAAAATACTAGAAGAAAGTACAGGGAAAACACTTGAAGGAATCAGTCTAGGTGAATATTTTATGGGGAGGATTCCCCAGGCCATTGAAGCAGCATTAAAAATACACTACTGGGACCTGATCAAACTAAAAAGCTTAATTAAAATGAATTTAGAAGGATAAACATTCCTCTACATCATCTTCTTTGGTGAAGTCTTGTTCTATGCCATGCTTTTTAAAGCTTGTACTAAATTTTAAGT
>CAUYON010141019.1:0-18330 GCA_963573935.1 Arctocebus calabarensis
TTATATAGTGATCAAGAAAATGCCATGAAGGCTATCTGTAACAGTACGATCAAAATATTTCTGAATGTATATGAAGCACATTGTGCCCTATGATTGCACCAATGTACACAATTATGATTCAATAAAATTATAAAAAAAAAAACAACACTCCAGAGGGGGGGAAAAAAAATAGCCAGGGGGAAAAAAAAATAGCTGGGCGTTGTGGCGGGCGCCTGGGTTTGAACCCACAGCCCTCGGTATATGGGGTCGGCGCCCTACTCGCTGAGCCACAGGCGCCACCCTACAGAGTGATTTTTGTTAGTTGCAAAAATTATTACCTCTTGATTGGTCAAAATGAGTACTATTAGCAAACATTCTCACGGAAATTGAGAGATGAGTAATGTGAAATCCAACAGTTTTCAAATGATTTCCTTTAAATAATGACTATAATATCACCTTCTCCTAAGGTGTATATTTTGCTAAGTTCTTTTCTATAAATTCTTTTTCACTAACTATATATTAACTCAATCTATTAATTTATTATACAATGTTTTGAAATGTATTTATCATTTTCTAGGACTTCCCTGAAGAAATTATGAATTTGGAGTTAAATTCAGATTCTATACTCATCTATGTTAAAGAAGGCAAAAGAATTTGAGAATATTTAATCCACTATAAGGTAAAAGGAATATAAAATAGGACAGAACCCTTTAAACCCAATCATCAGTTATCCTTCATCTGTCTTTCACTGCTCAGCTCTGTTAATTGTTATTTGAACAACAAAAAATTTATTACTTGACATAAGAAACTCACATATTATCTGTAGTATCTGAAGCAAGACAAAGTGCCCTGCATAATGCCCTTAAAAGGTATCATTTCATATACATGTTGAAGAAGTCAGAAAGAGTGCAATAAGTGGGGTTCAATTTGACATTTTTCTTTCCTGAATAGGACACGCAGATCACTACAATTAACATCTATTGTGAATTTACAGCAATCCAGCTAGAAAATAATTCATGTTACACAGAGGTTTCCAACATCATTAACGGAGACTAAGAAACTGGGCCAGTAAGCATGAGAGCATAAATCATAGAGGTCATGTGTGTGTGTTAATGAGAAAAAGAGCATTTATTAGCTTGCAATTTAAATATAAAGCACTTCTTTTTCGATGCTTTAAAATGGAGCAACATCCCTATACCTGAAGACAAGAGAAGGCAGTGCCCTCAATTACACGAACAACTCTCCTGGCCCCCAAACTTCTATTGTTGTCATGGAAATTCATCATTCCGATTTCATTTTTAGATTGTGATACCTTTTATGTTATGGACAGAAAGCTTGTGAACATAACTTGTCCTGTACTACTGCCGACACTGGAGAGATGTGTGCTCTTTTCATTAGTTTGAGGTGTATATATTTACTTTTTTTGCAGTAGCCAACCCGGCACTATTTCCTAACTTCTGTGTGAACTCCAATTAATTTTATATTTGTATGTTTATTCTGAAATTTAAAAAATGACAAGTGTTTGCAAACATGGTCGTGGTGGTGGGGGAAATTAGCATGCCATTAAAAAAAAAGATATCCACTATGGGAAACTGCTATTTTATTATGAAATGAGAAGCAAGCAAAAGCATATATTTCCAGATGTGACATACTATGTAATTAAGATACTATACAACTACTAAGATGTAACTTACTTTTCTGATAGTATTTCAGGAAAGCTGTCCCTAACCCTAGGCCAAGTAAGTGGAGTAAATACTCATAACATTCATCATGTGGCACTGACTGTTAGGACAAAAATTCCAGGAATAAAAGCATGACAACATGAGTTCTTTTAAAAGTATTGAGATATTCCTTGTGAAAGGCTAATGATATATTTTTAAAGAGAATAAAAATGCTCTATCCATACACTTTTTTCTTTTAAAAAAAAAAAAAACCTTTGGTCATTTTATAAATATTTATTTCTTAGCAATTTCTTTTTCTATTCTTACAAATTTCCTCTTTCACTGATTTCAAATGAAAGCATTTTTTACAGACCCTACTTCTGATGCCAAGAGATAGAATGACACCTTTAATAAATATGACTCTCACTGTGGAAGTCACAAAAAGCAAATCTAACCCAGAGCCAGTGACTGATCCTTTCATCGAGCCGTATGAGATCCAGGCCATCTACTGTGCTATCTGCTGTGGGAAAATGTATTCTCATTTTAAAGGATAACAATAGAAACTGCTTTATGCCTTTTTGAGAAACCAACCCAGATACTGTGTGTTCAAAGCCACCCATATGCACAAACCAAAAGTCTAACAAAGCTTTAAAATAAGTTTTTAAAAATTCATTTATCATCCTGCCCTGTTTTGAAAAACTTTACAAAATATATTATTTCCATTTTAGTGTCATAGCTGATACACGGCAGCCTTGTCAAATGATAAGATTTGGTTTCTGGGCTAATAAAATCACCATATTATAAAATGATTTTACTTGCAAGGCAAACCCATCATGTTATGATGAAATCTCCTGTATTTACTAGAGAAAAGCAGAGTCAAAACAATGAGCACGAAAAACATCCCTCTGTGTCTCCCCATTAGTGTACATTAGTGACATAATGTGCAAAGTCTCTCTGAATAACTCCTTACTTATTTCTTTTCCTATGATAATACTTCCTAGTCAGTACACGGTATAAATTTTAAGGGAATGTGGTTTCAAGCCAGCCAATATCTATGTGGTACCTATCTGCCAGGCAGAGTGTAAGTTCTAGGGACACAGCTGTGAACAAGAGAGATCAGAATTTCTGCCCTTGTGGCCTTTACGACTTGATAAGCCATATACATTGGTATATGTTAGGTATCTTTGGAGAGTTTAAGGTTGGTCATCATGCTGCCTGGTGGAGCAGCTCCAACACAACTTGCCCTCCACTCAGAGCCCAGCATCACCCTCCCCTCACACTGCCATGGTTTTCACTTCTTTTCCCCCTTTCTTACTATCCAAAACTCTTACAGCTGCTTATTCAAGTGTTTCTGAGGTTGACTGTATTAAGATTCATAGACGACGGACATTCTGAAGGATTGGCCATATAAGGAAACAGCAGTCAACAAAGAAACTATTGAATGGGATACTACGAGAAAGATACCTCCTAAAGGCTAACTAGGCCCCACAAGCATTTATTCAATAAATATTTCTTGACTAGTATATGCTAATACTGGGCAAATGGTGTTGAGCAACATGCACACCTTTCATGACACTTCACAGTCTTGTTAAGGAGAAAGACACTGACCAAACAGTCAGTAAACATATCAACACAGTGTGTGATGAATGTTAGGAAGGCAAAATATGGATCCTGTTTCATAGGGTCCTGCTTTGAACTGGGGGCTTGGAAAAGACTCCCTTGAAGAGGCAATGTTTAACTTGAGACGCTCAAACTGAGTAGGTAGAGGGCTGCTAAGGGACAAGGAGGAGGAAGGATCTCTGGAGTAGAATGTGAAGAGCACATGTGAGGAGCTTGGGAAAAGCAAGGCAGTGTCAACTAAGAAAAGGGACATGGAGTGTGGCTGGAGAAGGGAAAACAGACAGAACAGAAGACACATCCAGAAATACAGATGAACACACACACTCAGGAAGATAGATCCGATAAG
The DNA here is from genome assembly GCA_963573935.1 of Arctocebus calabarensis. NCBI lineage: Eukaryota > Metazoa > Chordata > Mammalia > Primates > Lorisidae > Arctocebus > Arctocebus calabarensis. The sequence continues at coordinate 3,607 of CAUYON010141019.1, forward strand.
GCCCATGGGCCAATTTAAAGGTTTGGATCTTCAGCAAGAGAGAAGCGACTTTGAAAGCACATGCACATATGTCTGAGGGAATAGGAGAGGCTGGAGGACAGAAGCAGGAAGAGGCCTGACTTGACAGTATATCACCTGTTGCGACTTTTGAATTTTATCTTTGTACATGTATTATGTATTCAAAAACCCATGTTTTATATACTTAAATCACTGTTTTATATACTTATACCTATTTGGAAAAATTGATTGACAGGGGATAGATGCTAAGAAGCCAATCAGAAAGGCAACCAGAAGGTTACTATAAAATACATTTTATTGAAGAAGGAAGGAAGGGAGAGAAGGAGAGAGAAAGTGAGGGAAGAAGGGAGGGAGGAAGGAGATAAGAAAGGGAGGAAGGCAGACGGAGAGGGGGATGGGTGATCAGGTTTCCCTGATTTTCTGTCAGCTTTAAGAAGAAATAAATATTATTTTCCTTTTTTAAAAACTAAATTCTCTTTCACTCACCAGTATCAAGAATGTATTCTCAAATCTTTTCATATTCCCTCCAATCCAAGAAAAACACTGAAGAAAACAAAGTATACTTATACCAAATGGAGAAACTATCATTAGTGCCCAGTCTGTTTTCAATTCGTTTGCTTATTGTAGAACCAGACCATTGAAAATTAATAGGGAGAACAGTTAATCATATTAGAAATGCATTCCCAGAAGCCTAGGCAGAAGTTAAGATTAAATGTAGCAGAGAAAGCCAAGGCCTCTTTATCCCACTCTACTGTCTAAATTGTAAACCGCATGAGAGCAAGGATCAAGTCTGCTCTATTCCCAGTATTTAACACAATAACAAGAATGTAAAAAGACCTTTAAAAATATTTATTGAGTGAATAGAGGGAGAAGGGGATTGAGAAAGAATAGTTTTGAAGAAACAAATCAATGTTGTTCTATTTATAACTGAATTAGAGTTATCCTGAAAGCAGATGCCTTAACTGTGTGCCAAAGGTAACACTGGTTGAAACAGATCCTGCTGGTACTAAACTTATCCTGCATCTCCTAATTTTTCCTCCATAGGCTCCATGTCTTTGTGCCCTACATTTCTTGGCTAAGATCTCACTTTATTTTCATAATAATTAATTTGTTCTTCACCTGGTTCCATTCTATTCTAATATACATATAACTCTTATAATTTTATTTTTTACTTTCACAGTCACAATTTAATTTTAAAAGGTATTTCTTATCATTTGTTCCTTTCCCTTGATGTCAATCTTCCTTTAAGGACACAATATCCTCTCAAATCAGCCAGAAGCTATTTATAACTTCTATAAGCTTGCTACTATTCCCTAAATAAATTCTGTTTCCTCCAAGGTCAGATTTTTCTTTGTTTATTGTTTGTTATTATTGTTCTTCTGTGGTTGTTTTACACTTAGTCCTACACAGTCTTGATTTTGGATTTCCCTCAAGTCTCTTGTGAGTGACTGATGGTTCCTATAAATCAATACAAATTAGTTTAATTAATATAGGGATCTTGTGTGATATACTCTCATACATACTTGTATATACATTAAGATGTATATACATCTTTACCAGCAGTTTCTCTCCTAAATGAAAACTCTGAAAGTTATCAATAGGCAGAAGAGGCTTGTAAACTGGAAGCCTCAAGGCAACATGAATATAAAAAAAATCAGAAAACATGCTGGTAATGTCTCTCAGTGTCCACACAAAAAGAGACCGATCCGTGGGTCCCATCTGGGCGTGCTTCCCTGAGGCATAGCTCCTTTGTAATTTTATATAAATGGAGCCAATTGTGACTGTCTTCTTTCACCCAGCATAACATTTTCCAGGTTCCTCAATGTTCCAACGTGTGTCAGAATTTCATTTTTTATTGCCAAATAAAATTTCATTGTGTAGAGTTCTATATTTTATCTACTTATCAGTTGGTGGAGGCCTGTTCTGAATAATGCTACCATGAACACCAACGTAGAGGTGTTTGCATAGTCATATGCTTTCCATTCTCCTAGGTATATCTAGGAACGGAACTGCTGGGTTATACAGTAACTGTAAGTTTTATATCTTCAGGATCAACCAAACCGTTTCCCAAAGTGACAGTTTAAAATCCTAGAAAGTTCACTGTCATTAGTAAGATTCAGCTTTTTTTGTTAATAAATAACTTTATATTGTTGCCTTTGCTCAATTTCTAGAATTCTACAAAAGTTTATTTTGACAACTGTTTGTGTTTTGGTTGCTTTTATGGGAGAGTGGATTTTTGAAGGTCTTTGCTATTCTGTCTCTAAAAAATAGCTGGGGATAGTGGCAGGCACCTGTAGTCCCAGCTACCAGGGAGGCTGAGACAAGAGAATCACTTGAGCCCAGGAGTTTGAGGTTGCTGTGAGCTATGACACCACAGCACTCCAACAGGGGCGGAGACAAAGTAAGACCTTATCTCCAAAAAAAAAAAAAAAAAAAACCAAGAAAGAAAAGCAAACTCATGAAATACAAGGGTTTCTTTGTTGTTCAAGGGCCAATTGCATATTAAAATTAACAAATATAGGTAGTATTAAATAATTATAATTAAATTAATAAAATAAAATGTTAAATAGATATTAGTATCAACAATTACATCTATAAAAAATAGGAGATTGCACTTTGTTCCAGGGGATTATCTTCCTTTGAGGAATATAAGGCACATACAAGTATTCAATTTTCTATTAAAAGCACCCAAAAAGTAGCTTCTAGTTATTCTCATACATCATGAACTACATTTGCTGTTCACCAATAAATGTGAATTATGTCAGAAAATCAAACCTTAGAGAAATTCCATTTTACTTTTTTTTTATTTTTATACTACTTTGTTTTATTTGACTGTGTCACACCTGTATTTACCAAGTAGTCACTTACAAGAAAACTTAAAATTTCAACCATGAATGAAAATCAAAAAGAATAAATACAATGATCTCTTTATAGGCTTAAAGCTATATGCAATTTGATATAGGGGTTGATAGAACCCACCAAAGTTGCATGTCTTCTCTTTTGAATTTTCAAATAAACCCTCACATAATTCCTGATTTCCCCAACAATCTCAGATCTTCACAGCATACTCTCATGCCTAGACTGCCAGTCAAGGAGGACCTGGTTCTTCCTCTCTGATAAACCTCCCTCAGTAGCTGATCTTTTCACTACAAATGAACTTCCTGATATTAAAAAGTACATTACCTGCTGTTACCTTTAAAATCATTTAACAACCATTCATCTTGACAATACAGACTTGGACCAAACCTCCAACTGAATCCCTGGGACTGAGTCTGACAGACTTTTGCTTTAGTTGTCTGTACCCCTGAGCTGGTTTCACATTTCAAACATAAAACAAAGATAACTAAGGTGAAGCAAGGTTGGGATATTTTCTGTACTCTCTTTTTCTACCAAATATTCAAAATACTCATTTACTATATAATTTTGCACTCTTGAAGTAAAGACAATACGCATATAAATATTCATGTGTGTCTACAGCTATACACATGAATATACCCATTGTATTGCTACTCTTAGAGAAAAAATCTTATCCCTGTAAATCACTCTATTAATCTTTCTCAAGCTTGATTTTCTCCGGTCTCCTAGCAGATTACTTCAGGTTACCTGATCATCTGCATGGCTTGCACATGACCAACTGTGCCATTTCATTAGCTACAGTCCATTCCTGATGCCTGAGGAGATTACAAGCTCTGATGATTTTTACTCCTTAGGAAAAGTTGTTTCCCACCAGAAAGCTGCTCTTGTCTGCCCAAGTTGGGGTCAAGATGTTAGAGACAATTGTGCAAATAATTCTAGAGCAAGGTGGCTGGTGTGGTTCCTGTATGACAGTGTACTATTATAAGCACTTGAAAACAGACCTTGAATTTATTATCTGTATAGCACCTAGGCCACCTGCCACAGTGCTGAACTTACAGAAGATTCAGTCAGCATTTGTTGAACTTAAATAGTAACTGAGAAAGAGAAGCCCTCAGTTTACTGATACCCCTTGGATATTCAGTTTATTTTTCATTCATCTTTCCAGATCTGAAGAATGTTTAGAAAGATCTAATGACCAGCTTATATGACATAGATGGCAAGAGAAATGGGTTCAATCACTATATAGAGATTTAATCTGCAAAATCCAACATGTAGGAAATACTCTACTATACAACTAAACTGGTTTATTCAAAAAAAGAGACTGCAATGAGAAAGGAGAAAGCAGGAAAGGGATGGGGGAAGGAGAAAGACAGATGAGAGGAGAGGACAGAAGAGGAGAGAAAGGGCAAGAGAGAAGGGGAGAGACTGACAGACCTATGAACTTTAAAGGACATAACCAAAATGGAAAATTTAGAACTTGTTTACATCATGATTTGAACAAAGATAATATAAAAAAACAAACAAACAAGCACAAAAATATTTACAAGGCAATCATGAAAATTTGAGCACAATATTGATACTACAGGGCTATTGGGCAGGCATGGGGGTTCATGCCTGTAATCCCAGCACTGAGAGACCAAGGTGGAAGGATTGCTTGAAGCCAGCCTAAGTAATACAGAAAGACCTCATTTCTAAAAAAAAAAAAAACGGGCCAGGAGTCTTCCCTTTTTTCTTTGGGACACGGCATGGTTCTATCATTCTCTTGCTTTCTTTCCTCTTCCCCCACCCCTTTCTTACCCTGTCTCTCTGTCTCTGCTCCCTGCCCTCTTGTCTCTCTTTCTCATCTCTTACCCACACTGTTTCCCCTCTAATATAAAACAAACTTATACTTTTATATTCTAATAAATAATTTTTTAAAAAAAATTAGCTTGGTATGGTAGTGTGTACGTATAGTTCCAGCTACTTGGGAGGCTGAGCCAGGAAGACTGCTTGAGGCTGAGAGTTGAAGATTACAGCCAGCTATAATCACACTTCTGCACTTTAGGCTGGGTGACAGAGTGAGACTGTTTCATAAAAAGCAAACAAAAAAAATGAGATCATTATCAAAGTTTTAGCTGTGATAATGGTGCAACAACAGTATTTCAGAGACCTTATCTTGTATGTATATTGATGGAAATATTTACAAATAAAATGCTATCAAGTCAAGAACCTGCTTTAAAATAATCTTGGAAGAAAAAAGTAGGTGGAGTTATTGAAGCTTAGAGACGTGTACATGGTGTTTGACTAGTATCGTCATTATAATTGAGTGTATATTGAAAGTTATAATATGTAATAGTAGTGTTAAGACAATTAATTATAACTAATGAAAACATTTAAAATACTGAAGATCATACATTTCCTTCTCTTTGGGTACTTGATGCTACCATTACATTGCCTTTATTGATACCACCTTGCCTTTTGTATGTACAACTTTTCCCTAGACTCTTCCTCAATTCTGCAAAATGGCAGCACTGCTCCTCTCACTGTATCCTGCGCACATCACATTTTAGCACTGTGTTTGTTTGTTTCTCACATTGGAAATTTCTTCAGGAAAAAATATTTTGGAAAAGTAAATCTTAATTTACTTGGCCCAGTATAATATAAAACAAGCTACATATACCAAAGTTATTCGTTTGTCACTTTCCCTAATAAATGAGATTACTTGCTTAAGCTTCAACTTGGCCCATAAAACTCCACCAGAACACAACAGATGCTAGCAACATATTCTGTTTACTTCATCCACAACTCAGCTCCTCCTTGTTAAGAGAAAAAAAAAGGGCACTATTTCATCTTTTCAAAGGATTTACTACAAAAAACATTTATTCCTATTTTACTTTCTTCTAACACCACCGCCTCAATTTATTTTTAAACTATTATCTCTCTACACTAGATTGTGAGATAATAAATTAGGAGTCAATCTAATATTCTTCTAAGTAATCCAGAATTTGGCATAGTGCAAACTAACTGATGGATAGCAAAGAAAAGGAGGGAGAGGAGAAGAGAGGATGGATAGATGGCTAGATAAATATAAAGCTTCAAAGCAATATATATATTTTTTGAGTTAAATATAAATGCAAAAACTTGCAGTTTTAGTTAAAAAATTCTAAAGTCTTTAGGTATGCCAAAAGAGCGTATATTACAGCAGGAGGGAAAGGAAGCATATCTCTTTAAAATAGCATTTTGAATATTTGGGAGTACTGCCATATGGCAAATAGCTAGGCATTCAATTTTTTTTATAAAAGTTCTTATCAGAGTAATATTTAAAAGTTGTCATTTTGAAGTAGATTTATAGGTACTCAGCCTTCCCTATCATTAAAATGTCAATGCAAGGCATTATACACAGTACATAAGTTTTTTGTATTACACTTTGAGACATACTCTAACATTAAATATGTGTTATTATATAGAATTTGTATAGTGTCATAGTTTGTTTACAACATACATAATACATAGTCTAACTTTCTCTTGGACTACGGAGGAAGGGTTAGGGTTAGGAACTTTACTAACCTTGGCTTTGGAACTTTATGAACTGCTAAAGGATATTTTGATTTACAATATAAACTAAACTATCCCTATCCTCCCTTGCTAAGGATGAAAACTGGCCAGTTTATATATAAATCCTCTCTTGACCTGGCAGAAATCAGAAAACTCAGGAGCCATGTTAGTTTTCTTTACTTACACTCTTTTTAAAAACATAGAGTGACCTAAAATTGCAAATGAAAAATGATTACAGTCTTAAGAAATACATATCAAGAAAAGAAAAAAAACCCTCACATTTTAATGAAAACTATATATTTTCCTTAAGGAATTTTCACAATAAACACACAAATCTCTGAATGTTACATAGTCTAGGACACTATAAAATCAATTTTTTATTGAATGATTGCTCCTACCCATTCAGCATGAATTATTGCCTTATTAAGTACTGGAGACTTTTTCTCCCTAACTGCACATCCCATTGTACCAAATCTAGTTAGATGAAGCAGAAACAAATTCATATTTCCTAACACTTATTCAAAGTCTTTGGACTAGAAACTGCACTGCAGAGAGTCTTCACATTTCATCAAATTATTCTCACAGTCAGGTCCATACTAACAAGATTCTCATGTATCATTGCTTTTTTTCCTTTTATGAAAAAGAAAAGGATCCCCACTAATTTCACAGCACAATGATTCATTCATTACTCAATTTTGTTTTAGTCTATTAAAATTAAAGATGCATATGCCCTATTGTACCACACTATTATATTCAATAGTTGGCTCAAAAATGTTAAAAATAAAATTAAAACTACTCTAAAATAACTTTAATGGATATTTCTAAAACCCTACTGCCTTATCTTTTCTGATTTATCCTATACTGACTGGCTGACTGCTTTTTACCTAGATTTTCTAAATTCTGCTAGAAACATAAGTAACAGTAGGGAGATAGGCACATTATTGTCTACCTTGTATGTATTTTTATTTTCCCAGTGAGAATGGTGAGTACCACATAAGCAAATAAAATTTTATTTTTTTAAGTATAACAAAAAAAAAAACCAACATCACCATGAAAAAATTTTCCTTTTTTTCCACTAAAATTGTTATCTGATTTTCAAATTTATTTCAAAAAGGAGAAAAATGGTGATTGTGAACCAATACTGGTAACACTATCTACAAGAAGAAATTTTAATTAGAATGTAGAGCCTCATTACTCTGAATCTTAACTGCTGTGAACTAAAGATAATCAATAAACTCTTTAGTAGCCTTTGGAGTTTCTACTTCACACAGAAGACCGCTGCAATACAAAAATCACTGTGTATTCGTTATTATTAAAAGTCTACTGGGGTGGGGGGATTCAGAGATGTTTGAGTGATAATTCTGCCTTTTCCCCCAGGATCAAGATGAATATGACATGTTTCTGAATTTGTTTTATGAAATACAACAGCACAAACTTTGTAACACCTCCTCAAGTAGAGTGCAGGTACCCTTAGAGTAGCGTGTATGTTCTGACTTTGAGGATGGTATTGCAAGCCCTGAGGATAATAGGACAGTAGCAAAGCTGAGTGACAACATTCAATTCTGGCTCTTATGTTTATGGGGAAAATGTCACTGGCAACTGGTGTCTACCAGAACACCAAGGGGCTAAGAAAACTCACTCTAAAAATAAATCATAAGTCTGCTCAGGGTAGGCATTTTCCTCCTGTGAGGTTTGAACTTTGGCTAAATAAATTGTCACATCATGATAGGCAAACTGTGGTCTCTTCTGACCAATCTCTAACCCAGCTGAAAGGCCAAAGTGGCCAATAAGAATCATTTCCTATCTGTCTTGGTCTCTGTGTTGCCTAAATATAATTGCATGTAATTTTCCAAGACAATGAATGCATGTTTTTAATCAAACTTAAATAATAGTTTTAAAACTTTTCATTGTTGCATAACATATTACAAAATGTACAAATTTTAAGCGCAGCTGGATATAGTTCTACAAAGGGAACACGCTTATGTCCACCATCCCAGGAAGTCTCCCCTCATGTCCCATTCCACTTTGAACTCATGTCAATGAAAATGTATCAGATATACTCTTTTGTGTTTCACTTCTGTGTTCCAGACTATACCTGTGAGAGCTTCCATGTTTCCTTTTGTTGTACTATAGAATTTATATCCCCAAGCTATTTATTGCTTCTATTCTTAACAGTTATTTCAGTTGTTTCCAGCTTGGGGTTACTTAAAATAATGTTGTTATGAACACTTTGCTACAGACTTTTTGATATCCTTACATATGTTTTTCTTTTGAGCATAAATCTGGGACTGGGAAAGCTGGGTCACAGCTGATGTTTAAGATCAGCTTTAGAATAGACTACTGACAGTTTTCCAAAGTGGTTATATCCACTCACATTTCTACTAGCACCTTGAAAGTTCTAGTTGCTTCTTACCCTCCCTCCCCAACACTTGGTATGTTAAATTATTTTTAATTTTTTAGCCTTACTGGTGGATGTGCAGCATCTCCTGGTGGTTTTAATTTATAATTCTGCAAGGAATGAATGTGCTGGTTACCTTTTCAAATAATAATTGACCATTTGGATAGATTCTTCATAAAATGCATATTTAATTATTACTCCCACTTTAATAACATTATCTTTTCCTTTTCGATTAGTGGGAGTCTTTATTTACACTGGCATTGAGTTCTTTTCAGGTATATATCACTCTGTGGCATGAATTTCCCTTATTTTTCCCATACTTCACTACAGCAATACACTGTCAATAAATCAGGTGATCATAAACAAGTAAGTCTATTTCTTGACTCTTTATTCTGCTCCACTGACCTCTTTTTCATACTTAATCTACTACAACACTTTATTACTGCAACATTATAATAAATTTTATGTGGTAGTGTTAGTTCTCCAATTATATTTTTCAGTATTAAACTGGTTATTCGTGGGCCCTTGCATTTCTATATAAATTTTAGAATTAGCTTGCTAATTTTCTCCACAAAATTCAGCTGGGTTTGTAACTAGGATTGCATTTAATTCATAACCAGTTTGCAGAGTTGGCGTTGACAAAATCTGTAAACATACGATATGTCATTCCATTTATTTAAGTTTTGTTTAGTTTTGTGCAAGCATCTTTTGCAAATCTTGTGTTAGATTCTTTTTTCCCTAAGTATATGATGATTTTGAAGCTGTTACAGTCATCTTTTTTAAAACACCTTCTAATTATTTTGAGCTACCATGCAGAAATGAATTGATTTTATGTGCTGACCTTTTATCTAGTATTTTTCTTACATATTTGGCAAAATACATTTTTTTTACTTTTTTTATTAAGTCATTTGTACACAGATCACGAATACATTTAAGCCATTATGGAATTCAATGTGTTGATTATTTGTACAAATTGGAGTGCTAACATCCTACTAATCAACATAGCCTTTACCTCATTTATCCAATTACAGCATTAGGACATTTCTCTTCTACACCTGATAGATCCAACTTATACTTGCAACATGCCCCACAGCTGTGGTCCCCCTACTAACCCTCCCTTTATCAACCCATCCCTCTCTCTTCCCCTCTCCTTCCCCTTCCCTCCTTCATCCTAGGTTAGAGTTGTGTTTCATTTTTCATATGCAAGTGTGAGTGATTATAAATTGGTTTCACAGTAGTACTGAGTACATTGGATACTTTTTTTAATTCCAGAGATACTTTACTAAGAATATTTTCCAGCTCCATCCATGTAAGCATAAAAGAGGTAAAGTATCTATTTTTTTTAATATTGCATAGTATTCCATGGTATATATATACCACAATTTATTAATCCATTCATGGGTCAATGGGCACTTGGGCTTCTTCCATTACTTGGCAATTATGAATTGAGCTGCAGTGAACAATCTGGTGCAAATATCTTTATTGCCAAATGTTTTTTGTCCTTTGGATGTACACGTAGAAGAGGAATTGCAGGGTCAAATGGCAGGTCTACATTTAGATCCCTGAGCGTTCTCCAAACTTCCTTCCAAAAGGAATGTACCAGTTTGCATTCCCACCAGCAGTGCAGAAGTGTTCCCTTTTTTCCACATCCATGCCAACATCTGTAGTTTGGGGATTTCGTGATGTGGGCTACTCTTATTGGAGTTAGATGGTATCTCAGAGTGGTTTTGATTTGCATTTCTCTGATGATTAAAGATGATGAGCATTTTTTCATGTATCTGTAGACCATTCGCCTATCTTCCTCAGAGAAGCTTGTGTTTATATCTCTTCCCCACAATGAAATGGGATCACTTGTTTTCTTCAGAGTAATAAGTTTGAGTTCTCTGTGGACTCTGGTTATTAGACTTTTGTTGGAAATATAACTTGCAAAAATCCTCTCCCATTCTGAGGGCTGTCTATTTGCTTTACTTAGTGTGTTCTTGGCAGTGCAGAGAATTTGGTCAGATCTCAGTAATGTATTTTTGATGTTGCTATAATTGCCAGGGGTGTCCTCCTCATAAAGCATTCCTCCAGGCCAATTTTTTCAAGTGTTTCCCCTGCACTCTAAGACTTTTATAGTTTCATGTCTTAAGTCTTTAACCAATGAGTGTCGATTTTTGTTAGAGGAGAAAGATGTGGGTCCAGTTTCAGTCTTCTACGGGTCACCAGCCAATTCACCCGGCACCATTTGTTGAATAGGGATTCTGTCCTCCAATTTATATTTTTGATAGGCTCATCAAAGATCAAATGACGATAATTGTCTGGGTTCACCTCTTGTTCTTCAATTCTGTTCTATACATCTACCTCTCTATTTTTGTGCCAGTACCATGCTGTTGTGATCACTATTTATTTGTAGTATAGTCTGACATCTGGAAGCTTGATTCCTATAGATTTGTTTTTATTCCTGAGTAATGTCTTGGCTTTTCAAGGTTTTTTCTGTTTCCATATAAAATTAAGTACTAATTTTTTCAGGTCTTTAAGGGTTGACAGAATTTCTTTAATAGGGATTGCATTAAATCTGTAAGTTGCTTTAGGTAGTATAGACATTTTAACAATGTTGATTCTTCCCAGCCACGAGCATGATATATTTTTCCATTTCGTAACATCTTCAGCTATTTCTTTTCTCAAGAGTTTCATAGTTCTCCTTATCGAGATGTTTCACGTTCTTAGATAGACTCCCAGATACTTCATCTTCTTTGGCACTATTGTAAAGGGAATAGAGTCCTTGATTATTTTTTCCCCTTGACTATTGTTGGTGTATATAAAGGTTACAGATTTGTGAGTGTTAATTCTATATCCTGAGATGTTGCTGTATTCCTTGATCACTTCTAGGAGTTTTGTAGTTGATACCCTGGGGTTTTCCAGATATATAATCATATCATCTGCAAAGAGTCACAGTTTGATCTCCTCTAGTACTATGTGGATCCCCTTGATTGCCTTCTCTTGCCTGATTGTGGTGGCTAAAACTTCCATTACAATGTTAAAAAGCAATGGAGACAGTGGGCAACCTTGCCTGGTTCCCAATCTGAGTGGACATGATTTCAATTTTGCACTATTCAATATGATATTGGCTGTGGATTTGCTGTAGATGGCCTCTATCAATTTAAGAAATGTTCCTTCTATACCTATTTTCTTGAGTGTTCTGATCAACAAAGGATGCTGGATTATTATCAAAAGCTTTTTCTGCATCAATTGAGAGAATTATATTGTCTTTGTTTTTTACTTTGTTTATGTGATGTATTTTATTTACAGGTTTATGTATATTGAACCATCCTTGGGACCCTGGGATGAAACACATCCAGTTGTGATGTATAATTTCTTTGATGTGTTGTTAGATTGTTTCCTAAATTCTTATTGAATATTTTTGCATCAATATTCATTAGTGATATTGGTCTATAATTTTCTTTTATTGTTGGGTCTTTTCCTGATTAGGGCATCCGGGTGATATTTCCTTCATAGAATGTGTTGAGAGGTATTCTTTTTCTTTTTTTTTTTTTTTTTCTATGTTTTGGAAAGGGTTACGTAATATAGGTACTAGTTCCTATTTAAAGGTTTGGTAGAATTCTGATGCGAAGCCATCTGGTCCCGGGTTTTTCTTTTTGGGGAAATTTCTTATAGTTGATGCTATTTCAGAACTTGTTTAAGCTTATTTGACATTTCCACTTCTTTCTGGCTAAGTCTAGGAGGGTGGCATTTTTCCAAGTATTGATCTATTTCCTTCAGATTTTCATACTTCTGAGAATAGTTTTATGTAATATTCATTAGGGATTTGTTGAATTTCTGAGGAGTCTGTTGTTATTTGGCCTTTATCATTTCTGATTGATGAAATTAGAGAATTTACTCTTCTACTTCTGGGTTAGGTTAGCCAAAGGTTTACCTATTTTATTGACCTTTTCAAAAAACTAACTCTTTGGTTGATCTGTTGTATGAATCTTGTTTTCAATTTCATTTAGTTCTGCTCTAATTTTAATTATTTCTTTTCTTCTGCTGGGTTTAGGGTTGGAATGTTTTTCCTTTTTCAGTTGCTTGAGATGTCCCATGAAGTTGTTGACTTCCTCTCTTTCTATTCTTTTGAGGAAGGCTTGCAATGCCATAAATTTCCCTCTTAGGACTGCCTTTGTGGTAGCCCAGAGGTTCTGATACTTTGTGTCTTCATTATTGTTCTGTTCAAAAAATTTGTTAATTTCATTCTTAATCTCATCTATGATCCAGCTATTATTGAGCATGAGGTTATTTAGTTTCCTTGTTTTTGTATGCCTATGAAGATTCCTGTTGTTACTGAGTTCAACTTTTATTCCGTGATGGTCCAAGAAAATACATGGAATGATTTCTATTCTTTTAAATTTGCTGAGGTTGGGCTTGTGACCTAAAATGTGATCAATTTTGGAGGATGATCCATGGGCTAATGAGAAGAATGTGTATTCAGTTTTGTTGGGATCAAATGTTCTGTAGATGTCTGTTAAGTGCAAATATTGAATGGTTAAGTTTAAGTATACAATTTCTTTGCTTAGCTTCTTATTGGAGGATCTATCCAACACTGCCACAGGGGTGTTAAAATCTCTGATTGCTATGGGGCTGGAGGAAATCAAGTTGCTCACGTCTGTTTAAGTCTCTCTTATAAATTGAGGCGCAATCTGGTTTGGTGCATAAATGTTAATAATTGAAATCTCATCATGTTGAGTGTTACCCTTAACAAATATGAAGTGACTATACTTATCTTTCCTTACTTTTATTGTTTAAAGCATATCATATTTGTGAATAACATTATAACACCTGCTTTTTTTCTGATTTCAAAAATACATTTCTGAAGCCTTCTAGCCCTGCAATTTTTTTCTGTGATGTGGTTTTTTTTTATGGATTTTATTTACCAGACGTGGCTGTTCAGATTTTCTATTTCTTCTATGTCACTTGTTAGTAATTTTCTAATTCAAGTATTTTTCTATTTCTTCTTGTGTCACTTGTCAGCAATTTTCTATTTCAAGTAATATTTCTATTTCATTCAAGTTTTTAAATCCTTTTACTACCCTTTAATATTTTTAGAAACTTTAATGCTTCGTTCAAAATTTCTTATATTTGGCGGAGGAGCCAAGATGGCGGTCTATACCCAGCTTTCTGCAGACGCTCCCATCCAGAAGAAAAGTTAAAAAACAGAAATTTAGCAAGAAAGCCAACAGTTTGGAACTGAGCCAAATCCACAGTGATGAAAAAATTAAAAATGTCCACTAGATTTTCTACAGATTTATCAATATGTTCTATTAATGTGAATGGCTTAAATTGCCCTCTAAAAAGGCCGTGGCTGACCAGATACAAAAACTCAGGCCAGATATCTGCTACATACAAGAATCTCACCTTACCTTAAAAGATAAATATAGACTCAAGGAGAAGGGATGGTCATCTATAATCTAGGCAGATGGAAAACAGAAAAAAGCAGGTGTTGCAATCTTATTCACAGATGCACTGGGCTTTAAACCAACCAAGTAAGGAAGGATAAAGATGGTCATTTCATATTTGTTAAAGGTAATACTCAATATGATGAGATTTCAATTATTAATATTTATGCACCCAACCAGAATGCACGTCAATTTATAAGAAAAACTCTAACAGACATGAAAAACTTGATTTCCTCCAGCTCTATAGTAGTTGGAGATTTTAATACTCCTTTAGCAGTGAAGGATAGATACTCCAGTAAGAAGCTAAGTAAAGAAATTGTAGATTTAAACTTAACCATTTGACAACTAGATTTAACAGACATCTACAGAACATTTCATCCTAATAAAATTGAATACACATTCTTCTCATCAGCCCATGGAACATACTCCAAAATTGATCACATCTTAGGTCACAAATCTAACCTCAGCAAATTTAAAAGAATAGAAATT
>CAUYON010141020.1:0-36054 GCA_963573935.1 Arctocebus calabarensis
AAAGCTTGGTAACTAGGATCTATAGAGAACTCAAATTAATCCACGTGAAAAATCCAACAATCTCATATATCAATGATCAAGAGACATGAATAGAACCTTCTCTAAAGAAGACAGACAAATGGCTAACAAACATATGAAAAAATGCTCATCATCCCTAATTATTAGAGAAATGCAAATCAAAACCACCCTGAGATACCATTTAACCCTAGAAAGTATGGCCCACATCACAAAATCTCAAAACGGTTGGTGCTGGCATGGATGTGGACAGAAGGGAACACTTTTGCTCTGTTGGTGGGACTGCAAACTAATACAACATTTTTGGAAGAAAGTATGGAGAAACCTTAAAGAACTCAAACTATACCTCCCATTTGATCCTGTAATCCCATTACTGGGCCTCTATTGAGAATGAAAAAAATCTTTTTATCATAAGGACACTTGCACCAGACTATCGCAGCTCAATTTACAATCACCAAAATGTGGAAACAGTCTAAATGCCCACCAAACCAGGAATGGATTAACAAACTGTGGTGTATATATATATATATATAGCATGGAAAGCTATTCAGCCATTAAAAAAGATGGAGACTGCTTAGCACCTGTAGCTCAGTGGCTAGGGCACCAGACACATGCATCAGAGCTGACAGGTTTAAACCCAGCCTGGGCCTGCCAAACAACAATGACAACTACAACCAAAAAATAGCTGCGTGCCTATAGTCCCAGCTACTTGGGAGGCTGAGAGAAGAGAATCACTTAAGCCTAAAAGTTTGAGGTTTCTGTGAGCTGTGATGCCACAGCACTCTATCAAGGGTGACATAGTGAGACTTTGGCTCAAAAAAAAAAAAAAGATAGAGACTTTACATCCTTTGTATTAATCTGTATGGAAGTGGAACACATTATTCTTAGCAAAGCATCACAAGAATGGAGAAGCATGAATCCTATGTATTCAATTTTGATAAGAGGACAATTAATGACCTAGTACACAGTAGGGAGTGGGGGAAGGGGAAAGCATAGAGAGAGAGAAGGAGGGAGGGGTGTGGGGGAAAGGAAGAACAGAGAGAGGGAAGGAGGGAGGAGGGTGGGGTCTCAGTGTACGACACACCTCTTGGGGGCAAGATACAATTATAAGAGGGACTTTACCTAACAAATGTAATCAGTGTAACCTGATTTCTTGTACCCTCAATGAATCCCCAACAATAAAAATAAATAAATAGGCTCGGCACCTGTGGCTCAACAGGCTAAGGCACCAGCCACGTACACCTGAGCTGGCGGGTTTGAATCCAGCCCCGGCCTGCCAACAATGACGGCTGCAACCAAAAAATGGCTGGGCATTGTGGCGGGCGCCTATAGTCCCAGTTACTTGGGAGGCAGAGGCAGGAGACTTGCTTGAGCCTAGGAATTGGAGGTTGCTGTGAGCTGTGATGCCACAGCACTCTATCCAGGGTGACAGCTTAAGGCTCTGTCTCAAAAAAAAAATCATAAATAAAATAAAATGCGTATTCCTTTAATAAAAATAAATAATAATTGTATTATGGCTCACTCCTGTAGCACCATGGTTACAGTGATAGTCACATACACTGAGGGTGGTGGGTACAAACCCAGCCCAGGCTAGCTAATGACAACTGCAACAAAAAATAGCCAGGTGCAGTGGCAGGCACCTGTAGACCCAGCTGCTAGGGAGGCTGAGGAAAGAGAATCACTTAAGGCCAATAGTTTGAGATTGCTGTGAGCTGTGACACTACACAGTCTACTGAGGGCAACACAGTGAAACTCTATCGCAAATAAATAAATAAATAAGCAAATAAATAAATAAATGCATTACTATATTTAAGAAAAAAGAAAATGAGATAGATAATTTCATTATAAATCAGTAATCTGTAAAAAAATACAAAACTCTAGGACTGAAGATATCAAAAACTAAAGTAAGAACTCAGAAGATGAGTTTAGACTAGGCATGGTGGCTCACACCTGTAATCCTAGTACTCTGGGAGGTCAAGATGGGAGAATCCCATCTCTACAAAAAATTGGAAAATAAGCAAGGCATGGTGGCATGCACCTGTAGTTCTAGCTACTCCAAAGGCTGAGATAGGAGGATTGCGTGAACCCATAAGTTTGAGGTTCCAGTGAGCTATGATGATGCCACTGCACTCTAAACTAAGGGACAGAGAAAAGACTCTGTCTCAAAAAAGAAAACAATGAAAAAAAGAAAAAACTCAATGGATGGGTTTCCCAACAGTTTATTTATTTATTTTTAATTTTTTTATTGAATCATAGCTGAGTACATTAGTGCAATCAAGGGGTACAATGTGCTGATTTCATATAGGGTAATTGATGGGGCCAACAATTTAGATAGAAAAAGAAAGAATTGGTGAATTAATAAGAGGTCAATAGAAAAAAGTCAAGGCTGCAAAACAAAGAAGAAAGGAGTACAAAATATGAACAAAAGAATAAGAAATACATAGACATAATGAGAGCTATCTTAAATGTGACTGAAGCCCCATAATTAGAGGGGAAGGAAAGAATAGAGGAAGTGGAGCAATTTTCAAGGCAGGAGGATCCCTTGAGCCTCAGGACTTCAAGACCAGCCGGAGCAAGAGCAAGATCCCAAAATGAGATTATGGGCGGGCATGGTGACTCATGCCTGTAATCCTATCACTCTGGGAGGCCAAGGCAGGCGGATTGCCTGAGCTCACAGACTCAAAACCAGCCCAAGCAAGAGTGGGCCACTCCATCTCTAACCACCCCATCTCTAAAAATAGCCAGGCATTGTGGTGGGTGTCTGTAGTCCCAGCTACCACAGAGGCTGAGACAAGAGAATCGGTTGAGCCCAAGAATTTGAGGTTGCTGTGAGTTATGACACGACAGCACTCTACTGAGAGTGACAAAGTGAGACCCTGTCTCCAAAAAGAAAAAAAATGGTGAGCTAGATACAAGTCACAGATTAAGAAGCTCTGGCTCTGTACCCATAGCTCGGTGGTTATGGCGCCAGGCACATGCACTGATACTGGTGGGTTCAAACACGGCCTGGGCCAGCTAAACAACAACAGAACTGCAACAACAACAACAACAACAAAAAATAGCCAGGAATTGTGGTAGGCGCCTATAGTCCCAACTACTTGGGAGGCTAAGGCAAGAGTTTGAGATTGCTGTGAGCTGTGACACCACAGCACTCTACAAAGGGTGACAAAGTGAGACTCTGTCTAAAAAAAAAAAAAACACCAAAATAAAAATAAAAAATAAAATAAGTAAAAATAAAAAGAAGCTCTCTTAACCAAAAGCAAGATGAATAAATAGAAATCCACAGGTAGGCCCACCATAGCAACATGGCTGATAATGAAAGCAAAAAAGAAAGTTTTAACAAAATCCAGAAAAAAAAGACAAACTAGTTAAAAAGTGCAACAATGACTACCTTTTCAGCAAATGGAAAGCTAAAATGACATCTTTAAAGTCTTGGAATAGAATTATTGTCTACTTAGAATTCAATTTCTAAGGAAAATATTCTTCAAAAATGAAGACAAAATAAAGATGATTTCATGCAAAGAAGAATTGAGAGAATTTTCTGTCAGAAGATTTTCACCAAAACAAAACAAAAACACAAAAAAGGAAAAATAGAACAAAACAAAACACAAAATCTCTAAAGGAACTCTACAAGTAGAATGAAAACACTCCCAGGTGAATGTGTGGAAATGCAAAGAAGTCTAAAGAGCAATGGAAAGGGTGAATGGCTAATAAATCTAATTTAACATTGACCTATATCACATCATGTTAATAGGCTGAGTGGGGTTTAAAACATGTGTAGAATTTATCTGTATAAAAACAATGGCCAGGCACTGTGGCTCATGCCTGTAATACCAGCACTTTGGGAGGCTGAGGTGGGAGGATCCCTTGAGTTCAAGAGTTCAAGACCAGCCTAAGCAAGGGCAAGACCCCATCTTTATTAAAAATAGAAAAACTAGCCAGGCATTGTGGTGGGTGCCTATTATCCCAGCTACTTGGGAGGCTGAGGCAATAGGATTTGAAGTGGCTGTGAACCATGGCACTCTACCCAGAGCAACAGAGTGAGACTGTGTCTCAAAAACAAAAGCAAACAAGAAAAACAAAACAGAACAAAACAAAACAATGAAGGCCAGGTTTGGTGGTACAGATCTATAATCCTAGCTGCTTGAGTGAGAGGCTGAGGTGGGAGGATCACTTGAATACAGGAGGATCACTTGGACACAAGTCCAGCCTGAGACTCATCACTAATGGGGGAAAAAATGTTTTTTAGAAAATGGCCAAATAGGTAGAGTGGTGGGGTTAATGAAAATTAAGTGTTCTAAGGTCCTCATGTTAGGCAGGAAGTAGCAAAAATAGTTGTTTATATCAGACGCTAGTAAGTCAAGTATGTGGGTTGTGAGTTTTGGGTAACCACATAGAGAAAAATAAAAAATAACTGATAAGTTATTTGAGAAAAAGAAATGAATGATAAACATTTTATAACAGATATTGTTATGGGCGTCACTGTGTTCCCCCAAAGGGTGTGTGTTTAAGCCCTAACCCCAGTACATCAGAGTGACTGTATTTAGAAGCAGAGCGTAGCAGAGATGATTAAGTTAATATTAGGCTCCTAAGGTGGCCCTAACCCAATCTAACTTGTTTATAAGAAAATAAATTTCTTCCTAGCACTCTGTGAGGCTGAGGTGGATGGATTGCTTGAGCTCAGGAGTTCAAGACCAGCCTGAGACAGAATGAGATCCCATCTCTAAACAAATAGCTAGGACTTGTTGTGGGTTCTTGTAGTCCCAGCTACTTGGGAGGCTGAGGCAAGAGGATTGCCTGAGCCTAAGAGTTTGAGGTTGCTATGAGCTATCATGATGCCATTCTAACCAGGGAAGCATAGTGAGACTCTGCCTCAGGAGAAAAAAAAATCACTTATAACCGGAAGGCAACAAACAAAGTGCTCCCAGCAACACCGATAAGCCAAGCAAGTTGAATCTTGTACAGGTGACTCAGACAGGATGCTAACTGTGCTTCTTGGAAGGGAAATAATGGACCATAACACAGTGTGTCTCAAAACTTTTATAGTGACCCATGTATGTAAGTGGGATGTTTGTAACTTAGGGAATGCCTATATAACAAATTTAAATTTATATATGTGGCCTCAAATATACAAAGGGAAACTTAGCAATACTACAAGTGGAAATAGACAAATTTACAATAATAATGTGAAGTGTTAACAGACATCTCTTAGTCACTCGTTACAACAAATTAACAAAAATATCAGTAAGGATATGGAAAATTTTAACGATTTGAGTAGCCACTTGATCTAGTGTGCATATGTAGAGAACTGTACCCAAACATGAGAAATCACACATTCTTTCAGGTATTAACAGAATAATTGCCAAAATTGATCACAAGTTGGGCTGTACACCAAGTCTCAACATATTCCGAGCATCAAAATCTGTTCATGGACTTAATTAAACTCGAAGCTTCTGTACAGCTAATGAGACAACAACCAAAGCAAATAGACATCCACCCAATGGGGTAACTGGCTTTTTAATTAACGAAATCAATGTACTAAATATTACCTTAGTAGCCTAAAAGAATTAAAGTACTTTTCCAAAGTGAAAATTCTTAGGAGATAATATATATTTTGCAAGACTGTAATCCCTTCTAATGTAGGCAATCTTGTATTATTATTTGAAAATGTTGTATATTCATGTACAAAAATTAACATTAAACTGCAAGAAAAGACCTTTTTTTTTTCTTTTTGTATTTAAGATGAGTTTTGCTCTGATAGAACATTCTACCATTGTCTAGACAACATTATGAAATCAAACATACATAGAAACACCAAAGTTGAAATGGTTTCTCAGGCAACTCCGAAATTCTCTATCATAAATTTTATATAAAGAGATCAAAGACATTATTTTCCAATAACACACAAAGCTTTTCTGACTGGAAAAATAATAAAAATAATAGCATGATTTCTACTAACAAAATGAAAATCAACAAAAGCTTGGCCCTTGACATTATCTACTCTTAGCAGCTTCCATGCAGATGAACGCCACAGTAGAGGTGTGAAGAGCATGAAGTGTGGGCGGAAACACACACTAAAATCTTTTCACAGGTCCAGGGTTTGATGGGCACAGACAAGTATTTATGGAAACACACTTAATGGCATTTAAGGATTTTTCTAAATGAGAAGAACTACCTTGAATTATCTAGCAGACCTAGTGATATTAGTAACCAAACTTGGGGTTAGCGCTACTGAGGATTCTGAGAGTTATTAAGAGTTTTGCTGTCTAACAGGTGACAAGGCCATGGGAGGAATCAGGACTCAGGAGTCCACTCCTGAAGGAGAGGAATCAGGATTCAAATCCCAGTTCGGCTTCTTACAAATTTGTTGATCTTCCCTTTTCTTAGACACGTTTCTTAACTCATAACCCTGTTTCTTTATCTATACATTAAAGAATGCCTACGTCTGAGCGTTGGCTACTCTCATAATCTTCTCTAGCCTCCAGCATAAAATTTTGAAACCATTGTATCACAACGTTTCGTTCTCTGCCTCCTCCATTCAAGTGAGTTGTCAGCAGATGTTGGAGTTCAGACACAAATACTGTAAAATACAGCACTTGACACGCTGATTTGAAGAGATCTCAAGGTCCCTCTGGGGACCATTTCCCCTCCCCTACTGTCTTTCCCAAACCACAGTAGTATAAAGTTCTTCTCTAAAGTTCCTTATACACCTTCAGTCCAAACCCACCAAAGAACAAAACAATTACCTCTGGTCCCATCCCTGAGTTTTGATGAAATGAACCCATAAGGCAGGAAGGAAGACTGAAATCTGTCAACAAAGCTAGACAGACTTTTATCATAAACTGTGGTTTGTTCTGTGGGCTGAACAGACTTTGCCCCAGACCACGGTATGTTTTTTAAGCCCACTAAAATCTCCATAGTAATCACTGATTGATTGCCTCACAGCAGAATTCTTTTCGCCCCTTTTGCCAGGATTCAAGTCCTATTCTGTCTATAAAAATCAAGATGGTGTTTAAGTTTCTGCACCCCATTGAGGGGGTTGAATTTTCACTCTAAAGTCTCCTAGGTACATAGGTTAAATAAATTCAAACGACTTTTATCCAAGAAATCTGCCTGTTGTGAGTTGTTTTTTCAGGGAGCTTTCTCCTGGGCTCTTACAAGAACAGGTGCTAGCTACATCTAATCATCGAATGAGTGGCAAACACTGAGTACTCACTAACTGAAACATCTCATCATGAGTTATTTTATCTCTGACATTAATTTTAATGTGTTCTGGTTAACAATACCTCCGTCCCTTTCTAACTCCCTGGCAGTAAAGGGTCATTTCAATTGCTAGTCTAGATTTTCATGGCACTATGTCTGATATTTTCTTTCAACAAATCATTCCTTTACCTGGATTACATGTCATGTATATGTCTGAAGATGTCTTGAGAGCAGAGCTCCTACTCTGAATTTTAGTTTTCACTGTTGATGTATCTTGCATGTTGTAAAACTATGTGTAGATATAAAAGTGGGAATGAAAGAATGGATAGATAAAAGGACAAATTAATAACTTCAAGTCCTTGAGTCAGCTTCTCAAACCTCTGACTACTTCAGTGAAGAGGGGAAATGTTTTTCTTTTCTACAAACTCTTCTATGTCATAAGCAAAAAGAGAGAAAAGCATTTTTTTGTGTGGTTTTACTTAGTTCTACTAGCAAGCTGACAGGGAAATAAAAGGTTGGGCAAAAATAAAATCAGGTCCAAACGGGCTAGTACCCTTACTGCTACACACTCTGCCTTCACTCTGGATTTTGGCCAGGCACCAACTGTTACTTTGAGGATAATTGATTTGAGCAATCTCATAAGTGTAAAATATTGTCAAGGCTGCCCCAAACTCAGTCCCAAGAAAAGCAATGCCTGCCAGACACTTTGCACCTGCAGAAGGACATAGATGCAGCACATGGAGTTACTATGCTTTCTGCCCTCAAATTTAACCCGATACCACTGTTCAAACTTGAAGTTGGACACATAGTCAATACGACTCAATAGAGCTTTTGAAAGTGTTCTTAACTCTCATTAGAAACTGAAGTAGCATGGTAATTTAATGATGAATCTGAATGCAATTATGATAATTAAAATAGCAACTTAATTTTACGCTGTCTCTGGGAAGTGCTCAGCCCAATGCTTGCACATTCAAACTCTTGTGTTTCACTGGTTAATACCTTTGATTTGGATCTTAAAGATGTGAAATGCAATAAAGTTCAAATGGGAAGGCTTATCAACTGTATGCAGGAAAGTCATTACTGTATGCTTAGAATGTGTTAATTTTTGCTGCAAAAAGAATTTTTGGCATTCCTGGAAAGAAAGGAAAGATAATGCAGTACTATCTATTATTTTTAATGTAAAACTGGGCTAGTTGCTATAAAAAAGATGCATGCAATTAACGTATATGCTTTACTAAGATGATGAAAATTTCATGAGGTTGACAATCAGGAAGCTGTACAATTGCTATAGGTGCTAGGGCCAAGTTTACACACAAACTTAGGAAATATGGGTCAGCCGTGTAAGCGTAGGAACGGATCTGCACACTCTGTGTGCCTCTAGCCACATGTGAATTGTCACACAGCCTGTACACTGTTCTGTGTGTCAGTACGGCATTCATGGGACGGGTGAGGTATAATAAAGGGTTCTTTTAGGCAAGATAACATATAGGTCTTACTTTATATCTTGAAGTTATTTTGTTGAATTGGAATTGAGAAGACATGTAGAGAACTGGCAGAAATGGTAGGAGAAAGGCAGATGACCAAAAAGTTCTGACACCATGGTTCAGGAGTTTGGAATTCACAGAAGATACCTGTAAGTGTAACTCTGAATTCAAATCTCTTAGTTTGGGTTTTGTTTTCACTTAGAACTCAGTACAAGCTTTATGTGCCCTGACTATAAAAATGTGCCATTAATACGTTTTGTTTCACATTTTACACCTGTCACTAATAGTGATCAAGCCTTTTATTTTTCCACATTGGAGACAAATTTTTCTAATTGTCCACATTTTCACAGGTGCTCATTTTATATTCTGTCATATTTCATTTTTATTCAACACTTTTGTTCTTTTTAAGATTAATAACATTAAGTATTAGTATTTTGCTGTTAAAATATTTCATTACATAAACTTTTTGTCTACTCAGTTCCTGAGAATGGCATAAAATGGGGGGGATCCCCATGAACACATCAAAATACCACTTAAACACAGATTTCTCCAGAAGTGTTATACGTCTGTAGAAAAAGCCACTGGGGGGGGGGGGTTTCATTTAATTTTTAAATTTCTTCCAGATTCATTTTTATTCCAGAAATGTTGGTTAGATGTTCAGCTTATTATTTATTTGTTTATTTATTTTTGTTTGTTTGTTTGTTTTGCAGTTCAGCTGGGGCCGGGCTTGAACCCGCCACCCTCAGTATATGGGGCCGGCGCCCTACTCACTGAGCCATGGTCACCTCCTAGCTTATTATTTATTTTATGGGCTTGAAGTCTCTGGTAAAGAAAGTCAGTCACATACATGTAACTTATGCACACATGCATATATATTCACGGAGTTCAGGAAGTACTACCCAAATGCTGAGACCTCAAACTGAGGGTAGCTAGGGTCCAGCAAGTGTAGGGAAGGTTTTCTCTGAATTCCCTTTACCTGCCCAGGGACAGATCCTTCTTACATGTCAACCAAGAGGCAGCATTGGAAATTGATGCCACACACAGACAAATTTGTCACAAGTTATCACTATTCTGGGGGCCTTTCCTTTTTGTCCCTAAGTTTTCCATATCCCACCCCTGCTCTATTCTTTCTTATGAAGAGGGTTTATAAGCTTCTAGATCTCACTGGAGTTTGAATGTTCACTTTTTTTTTTATGTGATCCTCTATGTAGGTAATAAACTTGTATATCTTTTTTCCTGTTAATCTGCCTTGTTTCATAGACTCAATTATCAATCGTTCAGAGTGTAGAGAGAAAGCTTTCCGTCCCATACAGCACACGCTCTCTCTCTCCCTCTTTCTCTGACACACACACACACACACACACACACACACACACACACACACGGAGCCAGGTCGTTTTTAGAGTTTAATACAAAATTATGTACCAGTTTATCAATGTAGTCTTAACTCCTTTCTTATCTCACACAACATACACCAACACCCAAACCAAGCTGGAGGGCAGGTCTTTGAGGAGGTTTAGATCCTTACACCCTCACTCATTCATTATGTTGACGAAGATAGAAACTTCTATCAGAAAGAGGAATTTAGTGTGAAATTCTATGATTCCAGGAGCAGTTTTAGGTAATGCATTTAGGTCAAAACTTTCATCAGCCTAATAGAAGCAGCAAATTACTGATTTTAGCTATTTTCTCATGCACAGAAAAAAACAGGATCGAATATTTTCTGTTATTTCCTTGTTACCCCTAATATATAGTTTGTCATCACTGACTCATCTACGGAGATCCTAAAACCACAATGTTCAAATTTGTTCACTCGCCCTTCCTTCTGAATTTCCCTTCTCTTTTTCAATCTCTCTAAAGATCGCTACCAGCACTCTGCTAGCACTTATTACACGTCTCGAGAAGGGAACACTTGATAAAAATCTCTTTCTTTGTCCAATCTGAAGCATGTCATGAGCCGGTACTAAGAAAGGGAAAAGCACTTTAGGCACAAATGGTCTCACGAGGATGCTTCAACTCCTGCACCAAGATGCATGAGGAGTCTTTTATCGCGGGAGTAATTGTCCCGGGGAGGCTTTGTTTGGGAAGAATGGATCAGGAAAGAGAGACCGGGGGCTAGCACAATTTCCACCTGTGCTAAGAGGGGCATTTGTATCCCAGTGCACCAAATCTCTAAGAGCTGATGGAAATGTGCCCCTTTTCATACTACTTTATATTGCCACTTAAACTTCAACAGAGCTACAGATTCCATAATCTACAAAAGCTTTCATGTCTCATATTTAGAAAAATGCACATTGCTGATTGCAAAGACCTAGTGTAGTGGAATATCTCTGGAACAAGTCAACAGCGTCCTTTCTGATTCACGTGTGCAAGTTTCAACTTACTCTGCTTATCTCTGTTGCTGGGAGGGGTTCATTTGTTTCCATCTGAGAAGATTTTACATTTCTTGAATTTGGTGTATCTCAAAACTTTCATAATGACCCATGGCACTGAAGTATCTTGGACATACATAAAAATATGTGTATAAAATTCATACTGTACATATATGTAATATTCACCATACTATATTTTATGTCCAAATACATGTAATACATATGTAAGAGATACATGACTTTTTGATGTCAAGCTCAGCTTATATTTTGTTGTAATTTTCAATATTTAGGATTTATCTGAAGACTAACAAAAGCAAACTCTCTCCACTGTCCCTATGAAAACAGAAACAAAAGCTAATTTATACTTGTCCTTTACTGAAAATTGTTTGCTTGTTTTCTAAATGGCATTGAAGTTGATATGTTCTTACATACTATGCTTCTATCAATGGTCACCTATTCACCATTGTCATGATTTGGCTCCTACTTAAACTGAAAAGAAAAAAAAATACGTACATGTGCCTTTCTCTGGCTCTAGGTATGAGGTAAACAGATGAGTCATGAGAGTAATGTGCAGGAAAAGAAAATATTTAGATTTATTGGCTCAGCATTGACTGACCTTCCCACAAGGCTTTGTTTCCTGAGATGTCTATTGTCAGTCACCGGCCATCCTTTTACCTTTCATATCATTTTCATGTCATTAGAAAGTTATTTTATCACTCTAGGTCCCTGAACAAATCATGTGAATTCCAATAAACATGTAGAGTCAATTACTAATCCACAGAAAATATGTGTTCCTTTCTCAAATACGGTTGACTTTCTCAACAATACATTCAAAAGCATCTCACTCTTGGCACCTCTGAGCCTGATGAGTACAACATCACAATTTTAAAATCTAAAAAAAGGGGGACATAGATACAAAGAAGACTGAGTCACAAGAGTGAAAAGTGTAAATTTAAATGGTAATTTAGTAGCTTTTGCTGATGAATAATTTTCCGAGGCTTGAAAAAGAGAATTACGTAATACAAGCAGAGAGAAATGTTCTCAGACCTCACCAATTAGATGACTAAAGTAAATCCATATACTCAATAGGCTAATTAACTCCTGATTGATAGTCCCTGAAGAGCCATTAGAAATGCCAAGTGTTTTTACTCTTGCAACCAGGAAATCTCAAAAAACAAAACAATAAGGACGTAGTCCTTCACAAGTTAGACCTGACACCATTTATTAAAACTTGCAAGTCTGAAGCTTGATGACCAATATCCCAGAATCACTTGTATTAATGAAAATTACTGTTCTTTTATGGAGCTATCTATGGACAAAGAGTAAAGCTTGACAATACAAAACAAAACAAAACAAAACTGATTAGTGCAAGTTTTAAAACTGTTTATTCATTATCTATTATACAAAAAGTGCTCTGAAAGGATAAAAACATATAAAAAGGTTAATAAATCACATACTCTGAGGTGGTATGGCACCTCTAGCAATGGTAGAGGGCAAAGACATGCAAAAACTATATTTTAAAAAGAATACAATAGGAAAGGCGGAAAAGAATGGATTCTTGCAAAAATTCATACGCAGGAGGAAGTAGAGCAAAGTGATAGATTTTTAAAGAGATATTTAAAAGAACAGTATAATAAACAACATTAGAAATGTAAGGTGTGCCTTTGGTGAAGAATTTTGTAGGAGAAAAGTGGAAGAGAAGTTAGGAGTGGGTTGTGATCATGAAGTCTAGCAGCGAGGCACACGGAAGGTTTCTAAACAGGTGAGAGATGTGATCTCTGCTGTGCCATGTATCTGGAGAGTAGAATGAAGTAGAATGTTGGTTGTCAAGGCACTAAAGTTGGAGGCCGTGGTAACAATGTGTAGAGGTACAAAAGATGTTTTCCATGAATAGGAAAGAAGTGGATTCTGCTAACTGAATAGATTTATGGGATATGATAGAAGAGGCAGACAATTAAAAGCTTTACAATCTTGAAATGCAGGACTGGAAAAAAACTAGGAAAGACAGGACAAGGAGAAAGTTGAGGATGATGGTCGAGATGAGGAACATGTGTGCGCACGCGCACACACACACACACACACACAAAGAACTTGTTAAATACTGATGCTGGAAAACCACTGAAGGAAGTGACCCACAGGCCATGAAAAAGCTGGTTTGAGCTTAGGAGTTGGATAGGGATAGAGAAGGTGGAGACCTCGGAGCCCGGAGACCGTTGTAGCCCTGAGGAATGCAGTACTGTTGTTCACTAGTGTCTGTGCCCCTCCCTGCAGGAGAATTCTTCTTCCCTGCCCCATTATAATTATGCCTGGCCATGGCATAGGCCAGTGAAAAGGGAGAGGCATGTCACATGTCACTGTCACTAAAAGGTTTTAAGAGCCTGCTGCTTCATGACCCTCTCTTCCCCTCTGCCAGAGAACAGGGGTAGTGTCCAGCTAGCGGCTGCTTCATCATCTTGGCCCTGTTGAAAACATCACTTTAGCCTGTACATTTTTCTTTGTGTAAATTCACCAACCTAATACTCCACATCAGATCACAAGAAATAAAATTATGCTTAGGGAGTGTCTTCTTTCCAACAGATAGATGCACTAGGCTTTCTGTGAGCAGTCAGGGGTTGGTCACTGAATTTGACTTTCTGCTTACTAACCAACATGAGGACTGACATAAATAGTGGAGGAAATAAGACAAGATCAGAAATTAAATGAATAGACGCTTACTCCATAGGTCATTTAGACTTGTTTGTTACCCCGACACAGTAAGTAAAAATATTATTTTTATTAACAATGGATATATGACTTGGAAATTTAAGAGAAATTGTCAATAAAAATTATCTTTTTATCAAGGAAGATTGCAATGAAAATTCATTTATGAATATTCTATCTCTTGTAAATCAGCAAAGCCTCCCACCTCTGACCAAATGAATGTTCTAATTCAAGTCCCTACCATTTCTGGTTCTTTTCATTGTTCTTGTCCCAACTCTTCTGGTGAGTTCTCATCTCATGGTTAGCATTTGTTATAGCAATTAGTTTTGATATACACATACACACATGTGTGTATATACAATGAGATTTGTAATTCCACATAATTAGATTTTTATGTTAAACTGATTTGGTAAATGCAGCAAAATGAGATTTAACGTGTCTCTATCTTTTATATATGAATAAGTCCACAAATCAGAAAGCATCCTTGTGCATTAAACAGAAGAGTTACTTTTTTTATTATTTGAGAAAATAGGATCTTTATTTCTAGAGTTTTATCTCCCTGTGCTTCTGCCAAGTATTTAAGTATTTACAACCATCCAGGAAACTATCTCAAAGATCCATCCCTCCTTCCTTCCTTTCTTCTTTCTCCTCCTCCTCCTCCTCCTTCATTCTCTGCCTCTCTCTCTGTCTCTCTTTCTCTCTCCCCCCCCGCTGACAGTGTAGATCACACCTCACTATGTTGCCCAAGCTGGACTTGACCTCCTATCAGTCTTCTCACCTTAGCCTCCCAAATAGCTGGGATTACAGGTACATGCCACTGCACCTGGCTCAGATACTTAACTTTGTTTTCAGGATTGTGCTCCTAATAGGTATCAACAGTAATAAAAAGGCAAACAATTCTTGCCAGCCTTGGTGCCTCCAGTTTATATTACAGTATAGATGGGATAAGAATCCATGGAATGAATGGAGCTTTCTTGGGGTACTTCTCACAGATAATTTTGTAGAAATTTGAGTTTAAAGACAGAATTCAACTGAAAACATCTGGTGAGTGTGCTGGAATCCTTAGTCTATCAATCTACAGGGGATGCCAAAAATATATACAAACTATTAAAGAAAGGAAACAAACTGTATTAAATTTGTAATACTCAAGTCACATTTGACTTTTGCAATTATAAGAGGTGTTCAACGTGACTTACATTGCTTTTTTGTTATTAGTATATATTGAGCATTACAAATTTAATACAGTTTTTTCTTTCTTAAAATGTGCATATGTATTTTTAGCATCATCTGGTATATGACTTGTTTTTTCTGAGTGTATGTCCTCATGGATTAGATAAGCAATGTCCTTCCTGATACCCTTGATTACTTCTTTTGGCTTTAGAATATTTGCACTATCTTTGCCAACTGCACCACCCTTCTGCTTTTGTGAAACTTTTTTCTAGATCTAGCTTGGAAGAGTGTTTTACTATTTCAATATCATTTCCACCCCCAGGTAAGTTCTAGTATGTTTTTCTAGGTAGGTTCTCTTCCAAAGCTCAATCCAAAATTTGTTATGATTCAATTTCCAAAAGAACAGAGACTGAATCACAGTCACCCTTTATGTTCCAGCCACTAAGTTGAGGAATGGAGGTGTGTGTTCATGAGTCACTTAGATATCAAAGACCACACACTCGTAGTCTTTTCTAACCCAAGTTAACCCAAGTGTTCATGAGTCACTTAGATATCAAAGACCACACACTTGTAGTCTCTCCTAACCCAAGTTAGCAGCACTCACCATGCACATAGTATTTTTAAATAATGGACATTCTTAACAATGCCTTAACAAATTCCTTTTGTATTTTTTTAAGAAGCCAAGATAACTCAAATATCCATTTTTAATAACAATGTTTAGGAGTAGAAAGCATTAGGGTGAAAGAAAAACGCCATGCTCACTCTTTGTATCAAACTCATCTCTTTGTTTTCCCTATGTATTACCTACTTTATATTAGAAGGATGTCCAGATTTCTCCTTCAAGTGTGGCTTTGGAGTCCCCACTTGTGCCCGATATCTAGTAGAAGAAATTACACTCAGATGCTTCATTACACTCACTCTCCTAGGGTCTTTCCTTCCCAAATAAAGCAGTGAGTCTCCAATTATCAGAAAAAAAAAGACCAATGCTTTTCCTATATGGGTTTACAGCTAAATTAATAAGGTGGCATAATCCAGCTCTTGCTCTGGGTATGAACGAATTAAATAAGACAAGCACTTCCTTTTCCCCATTTAGTATGTGGTGGCACAAACTTGGATAAATCAGAGAGCCAAAAGAGTGAGAGAAAATGTCATCATTCAACAGACATTTTACCCAGGACCTACACCATGCCAGATCAGGTGCCAGGGAACCAAGGTGACAGATGCACACAGCCTGGGGAGTACCCAGAGTTCTCAGGGAGAGGGGTCTGATGCCTCCACTAATAACACTTACCTAAAAGACAAGCATTGTGCCATGGGAACTCAGAGAGAACATCATGATACCTTACAGATTATTTACATAGGAGAAAGCATCACCCCAGATGCTTGGAGGAGCCTATATGTGTAAAAAGTTGCCTTAATCTGTTCTATCTGTTCCCTGTTTATAATTTTCTACTTTCATCAGTCCTGGCCAGAAGATTCTTTTCTAGTTCAAAGATCCTCATTAGTGATAATACAAACATTTCCTCAGCATCTGCGGAGAACAATCGCCAGGTACCAGCCGTCAAGTTCTAGTAAGTGATTTATTACAGGTACACTCATAAGTCACAAAGGATTTCTTTTTGTGTGAAATTTGAGGGCCTTATATTTAAAATGCCAGCCTAGAAAAACCTCACTGACTCCCCCTGCCATGAATAAACTTGTCGTTTGCAGAAGCTATCCCGAGGGACCATTCAGAGGCCATTATTTCACTGCGAAGACTCTGTTAAAAAGAGTAATTGGTACCAATAACACTTACCTGTGTATGTAGAGGGAAGGTTACCCAGCCATAACAAGCCCAGAACCACACAGCCACTACTTAAAATAATGCAGCGTTTGGAATTTATGAGAATAAAGCCTGTCAGTAATAAGGCCCTTATTGGGGCCTTCTCGATTCATTTAGCATGTCCTGCTGTATATTCAGTTAAATCAAATCTTCCATGCAATTTAAAAGCTAAGGTCCTGTTTACAATATGCAAACGCTATACACTGAAAAGGTTCACTTCTCCTAAAGGGTTATGGTGGACATGGCTTCAAATGCCTTTTAAGGTTACAGTGTTCCACTTAAACAGCCACAGGACTCTTTCAAAATGCAAAATCTGGAATATAACTAGCAATTACTTTCGTCTCTAAAGGGTATTGGAAAAAAGGAGGGGAAATGGTTACCATCCTACACAGAGATAGTTCAAGTGTGGATCTGGTGTGGGAGGCACACTGAGTAAACAGACATGGTTAGACACAGGAGGGGTCCCCCAAACAACCACCACGAGGACAACAACAAAGATCTTGGCTTAACCTGTTTTGTCAGAGCTGGTATTGATGGTATTGGTAGTGATGGAGGTGAAGGCAGTCTTTGCGCTGTCCTTGGTAGGTACAGATTTCTGCTTATTTTTCATGGCTTCCAGTGCTTTGAGCTTCTTGGCATGTTTCGTGCCTTTGTAGTGGGCCGCAGCCTGGCTCTACAAAGGAGAACAAAATGAACCATGCAATCAGGCTCATTTCTAAACTGGCATTCTCTGTATTACTGCAAATACAGACTCCCTTTCAATAACAGGTACCATTCAAGCTAATTCTGGCCATGGCCAAATAGCGGGGTTCTGTTGAGAATGATGCTAGAAAGCAATGGGAATCAAGTTCTGCAACCTTAGGATGGAAAGAAGAAATACTCTATTGCTTCTCTTAAGGGAAATGTAGCTGAACCCTGACACATCAACAATATTTTCCCTGGGGTGTGGGAAAAAATTAAGAATTTATATCTGTGTTGCCTTTGTTCTGCCTCAGAAGATGCTGGGCTCCCAAAGATTAACAAGGGCCCTAGAAAAAGAGGAGCTCTCACCTTCTTTGCTTGAAAAATGTGTTTTCTTCTTCTACAATATGTCTTACTAATACAATCTCCAACAGGTGTCTGTGAAGAAAGTTCACACGTAACAAGGGAAGTGGGCACCCTGGAGACCGAGATTGAAGCTTGAGCGTTCAAAGGCAAATGTACTGCTTCAGCCCAAGTGGAGGCCAAGGAAGCTGGGCAATTTTCTGCTTCTTTCTTTTAGCTTCTTACAGGAGGAAGTCTGAGACTTTCACAGTACTGTCATTCTTTCAGCAAATGGTTGTTTCATGCCCTGGCTCATTGTCTGGAGCCCCCAGTGTATTTTGACTAAGCAATAGGGCCAGTGCAATTATTTTGCCTGTGCTTCTGGGATTTGTTTTAAGGAGGGATAGACATTTCCCAGATTTTGTTGCTCTGATACTATGTTTTGGGAACAGGGGTAGGGCAAAGCACATTAACAAAGAAAAATCACATTTAAAGAAATATCTGTGCATCTACATTAATTTATTAGGAAAATAAAAACCTTTGCAGCTAGAGAGTGGGGTAAGGGTAGACACGGAGCTTCGGAGATCAGCAGGTTTTCCAGGTTAAAAATCTGCAAAAATGTCCCCTGCAAAAATAAACTCAGTGGAGGACTATTCCTGTTAGATTACCCATTCCTTTCTATTGCTTCTTTACCCTAAAGATTTCATTTTGTCAGAAATATAATAATCACATTGTTGTCTTAATGATAGAGATTGTTATAAGTAGGGTGGTGTTACAGTATAATATATTTTAATAAATCAATAACTGGTTCACATCTTCAATTGCATCATTCTGAAAGGGATATCCTCAAAAGTCTAGGTACCCTTATTGAAAGCACACTGGACAAGGAAATTATATATTAGAAACAGTTGGAACAGAGAGCACACTCATGCATCAGGTACGAGTTTTCCAACAACATATAACATCAAGACACACTGTGAGCCAAAATATGGAGTTCAGACATGCTATAGTTAATCGAGGAATCGGTAGTAGACTGGATTGGTTTGATTCTACATTGAGAATGCCACCTGGATGACAGAATTATGCCTCTTTTTTTCCTGCCTAATTCTTCTTTTTAATACATCAAGTCCTTTTGCTATAACTTTTGAGAGCAATATGCTAAGTTTAATGAAATCCACAAGGCGGTTGATCATCTTTTGGCATCTGGCTACATAGGTTCCCTTAAAACAAAGTTCCTCTCTCCTCTCTGTCAGCAGCCTTTCCTCTTGGGATAGAAATGAATATTTTGTATGTAATATACATTGAAAGACTGAGTTTAGATTAATTGTGCTATAGTTATACCTCTAGTTATAACTCCAAATTATACATTTCACAGGTTCCTAGGAAATCTGCATTCCCAATGATATTCTAAATTAGATAAGGCTTTGTTTTAACATAGTACAGGCCCAAGTGGCTGTCACTATTTTTGAAATTAAGAAACTAAGTCTACAAGAACTCTACAAGTAAAAAACTATTTACATCAAATCAAACAAATACATTAACTAAATAAGTAAAACAACCCAAAAATCTCTCCACATAGGTATATATTTAAACCAATGCCCTCCTGCAAGTGAATTGGCTCAGGTTGCTGAGGGGAGGAGGAGGTAAAAGAAGGACCAATAGTTGGTGGGCTCCCAATTAAGACACCTAATATCTTAAAATACAAACCAAAGTAAAATGTATACTCACTTGTTCATTGAATGATAGTCCTGCTGGGAGAATAAGGACTGAAGGCCCCATTCTTAGGAAAGGAAAGCACCCCCAGAAAAAGAGGAAAACTAAAAAGTAAGCTGAGGGCGTCAGAACAAAGAAGAGTCAGCTAGTTTACATTTAAGCTAGCCATTGCTAGCAAGCTTCTTGCATTTTCGGAAATACTAGCCTGTTGGAGATACAGCTTACAAACACCCTGCTGGGTCTGTGAGCCCTCTGAGGAAAGTAATGGCCATAGAAGAGATGATGGGAAGTCCTAGAAAAGATACACCTTCTAGGGTGTTTCCTGCCCGTTAAACACGCAAAGCAGATACCCATTGTGGAGATTTGCATTTGCCTGGGGCAGAGACCAAGGGAGTAGCTGGAGGTCTGAGATATGGGCAGAAGAGTTCATATCCCTTATTGCAAAGGAAAATCCTCTGTAGTGGTGATAGGAGGAAAATGCCTCCCTCGCACGGATCCCTCAGAGAAGATTAAAGCCAGCGGTGGTTTACTCCACAGAGAACTAGTGGAGCTTAACACTTCCCTAGAAATCTGTGGTGTGACTTCAAGCAGGAGGCTCTCCCAATGTAAGGCTCAGATTTCAGATTATTGAAGGCTGCCCTTAAGGTTAATAACAGTAACAGTAGGAGATGATATGATCAATCCCAGAAACTGCTGATGTCTTTGTTCCCTCCATCATCTTACTCTCTGGGCAAATGGACTTCAATAAAATCAGAGTGGAGCAAACACTCTGAGCCACCGCCGGAATGCTGGAAGGGGCAATGGAACCCAGAGCTCCCACTTTCAATTCTACTCTAGGTCTCTTGTCTTTCTTTACCCTCACTTCTAACTCTATATTTCTTCAGTCCATCACCACCAGTTTCCACAGGTCTCAGCAGAAGCTGCTCTAGGGCTAGGACCCTGACATAGTCCCCAAGTAACTTGATAACAATGATTTTAATTATACACACACACACACACACACACTTTTTTTCTTTTCTTTTTTGAGACAGAGTTTCACTTATTAACCCTCAGTAGAGTGCCATAGTGTCACAGCTGGCAGCAACCTCCAACTCCTTGGGCTTCGGTGATTCACTTGCCTCAGCCTCCTGAGTAGCTGGGTCTACAGGCACCCACCACAATGCCCGGCTATTTTTTTGTTGTAGTTTGGCCGGGGTTGGGTTTGAACCCACCACCCTTGGTATATGGGGCCGGCGCCTTAGCCACTGAGCCACGGGCACCGCCCTTTATCTGCTTTTTAAAAAAGGCAATTAAGCCTTGCCCAATTTGAAAAAAAAAATAAATCAAATGATGTGAAGTCAAAAGTGATACAAGGAAATGGAGTATAGTGGGGTACTGGGAGGAATGTGATTGTGATTGTACAGGGTTTGTGTGTGTTGAGAAGAAGCTGGCTATACAAGTAGGAAACCTAATGTAGACAGAAACCCTTGCAGATATTTTGAATTCTATCATTGAATTTTTTAAATGTTTATAGAATTCACTGGACTTTTCTTCTGTTACCCTACTATAGTTTTTTTTTCTAATTTATGTATATTAACCCTATAACTCTAGGTCTACCTTGATTCAAGTGTGTTGTATAAAGGCATGTTCCCTGCAAGAAGGTGGTAAACCGAGGTAGCTCCCACTATCCTTTTAGGGTGCTGGATAGGTATCAACAGGCACATAGATTAGATTAGATAGATTATTCATCCACATCTTATCTTTCTGTGAGTGTAGAAAAAGTAATAGCCTAAGTAGGCTGCTGCCAAGAGATATTTTTAAAAGCAGCAGGTGGCTAGAGATGTCTCTTTGTGTCTCTTCTGCTTTTCTTTTGGCCAGAAAGGTGCAGGATGATGTTATCACATAGCAACATATACTCCCTCGGAGGTTGCTTCCTATTACTTAGTAGTCAATCTCTGAGTCAAGTTTTCCAATACACCTAAGGAACCATCAATATACAAGCAAATACTTATTTATTTATTTATTTAGAGACAGAGTCTCACTATGTCACCCTCGGTACTTGCCTCAGACTCCCAAGTAGCTGGGACTATAGGCACCCGCCATAACAACTGGCTATTTTTTGGTTGCAGTTGTCATTGTTTTTTTAGACAGAGTCTCACTCTACCACCAAAATAAAATATACATATATACATATAAGAAAAGAAATTTTATGTGACATGGGAGACTTCACAGGTGAAGACCTAAAGAAACAGGAAAAAAATCTATGTATTTTTCAGCCAATAATTATTTCTGACAGGAAAGATATCAACATTAAATAAGTGTACTACTTCATTATACCACATTTCAGAATTTTGTATTTTAAATCAGAATCAGGTGATCATGGTACACACAGAGGAAAGTAAAACAATATGAATGAGCTTTACTTTGATGTAATTTACAAGGAAATAAAAAAGACGTGAGCTTTAACGAGGTATTTTTGTTAAATCAAATTAAGTTTGGCCTAAAGCTGCCTTGTATCTATTTTAAGTTTGGGCTAAAGGTTTCTCCATATGTCATACTAAACTGTAACCAAACTTGATGTGTAATAGACTGTAACCTACTCTTAGAATGCTGTACCCAAGTCTCAGCCAATCACAGCAGCCTAAGTTCAGTCAACCTTAGGCAGGCTTCTGTTCAAATCAGGTTCAATGAGGCAAACTTGGAGCTTGAACCAGTTGAGCTATCTCTGTACCTCACTTCTGCTTTCTGTATGTCACTTCCTTTTTTCTGTTTATAAATGTTATCCAACCATAGGATAACCCAAGAGCGTCATAGGACCTGTCCTGGTTCTAGGGGCTATGAGTTTTAAATAACTTTTTTCTCAAGTTCTTAATTCTTAAATTTAATATGTCTAAAAATTTTTTCTTAATACTTTTAAGTCAGTAGAATATTAGGGTATTATGTGTAATAAACATCTCTATACCAATCTTGAAATAGCACATGACACCCTGAAGTCTAGTAAGTGTCACTTCAGAGGCAAGTACTGACATTAAAGGTATGTGCACAATATTCCTGCTGAACAGAATGCCTGTATTTTATGTTTTAGATGTAATCAACACATTCTAGTCATCAGTAGCCAGTCAAACATTTCAATTTTCGTTTTCTTTCTTTCTTTTTATTTTTATTTTTTTTGTAGAGACAGAGTCTCACTTTATCGCCCTCGGTATAGTTGTCCTGGCGTCACACAGCTCACAGCAACCTCCAACTCCTGGGCTTAGGCGATTCTCTTGCCTCAACCTCCCGAGCAGCTGGGATTACAAGCACCCACCACAATACATGGCTATTTTTCTGTTTTTGCAGTTCGGGCCGAGGCTGGGTTTGAACCTGCCACCTTCGGTATATGGTGCTGGTGCCCTACTGGATGAGCCACAGTTGCCGCCCCAAACATTTCAATTTTCAAATTTTATTTTCAACATTCCAAAATTGTTTCTGATTAAAAATGGAACTGATGTCACTGCAGATAAAAGTAATTCTTACATGGCTAACATGTGAGAGTGGGGTTTGTGATTTTAAAACAGACAGACAAATACATATATTTTACTTGTACAAGTTAAAAACCTTCTTTATGAATTTCCATGATTCTCTAAATTTCACTGAAAATATAATATTCAGGTATTATTTTTCCCATTAGCATCAATAGATTATATACTTTTACTCTACATCTCTTTAAAAAAAAATACTCCAATGTTTTTTAACAACTACGAAGTTTTTTGTAAGCATATATATCTAGTTGCCACAACTAAATTAATTTGCATGAACACATAGGAAAGAACAAGATGGTCTTTGATAGTTTATCACATCATGTAATTTTACCACATTAAAATTTAATTACAATAAAATAAATATGATCATATTGATGGGACTTAACACATACCACCATAAATTATGATGATAGAAGACCAAAATATGCCACATAAATATGCCTCATTGGCATAAATATAATTTTTAGATAAATACTTTGAGAAATAGCAGACATTGGAGACACTCAAAACAGAGAAGTTTCTTTTCTAAAAAGAACTTTACATCTATAGAGGAAATGTCCCTTTTTTCTTTGTTACAGTAAAGAATGGTATTCAAGTATGAAATCAAAGCTACCTCTGAGTCTACTCTGGAGATGGATCATTTTTCTGGGTCATCTCATGTGTGTACGTGGGGATTCATGTTAAGGACCTTCTGCTTTCCTCTTCTTAATATTTCTTTGTTAAGGGAGGCTGTCCCAACTAAGAATTCAGAAGGGTAGAGAAAATATATTTTCCTCTCCTACAATATTAAAATATATAACTATAAAAAGAGAAAAGAGTGGTTATTCAAAGAAATTGCCAGCTTCCTTGGGGAGATGAGTGAACACTTGACTCAAAGGAATTCTTTTTTTCCACTTTCTTAAAGAAAGTTACCTGATCTCTTAAATTGTAGTTTAGATCGTTGTTTTATAGATAAAGAAAAACTCATTGATAAAACATCACATGGCATCTTAAATTCTAAAACACTTACTTCAGATTTGTATCCTGAGAAATATTAAAACAATAACTCCAGGGAAAAAAGGTTAAATTTTGATTTATCTTTGCAGTTTTATGTTTTACACACATCCATTCAAGTCTAATAGAAGAGCAGTAGGCACAGCTGCAATCATGTGAGTGAAGACCA
The DNA here is from genome assembly GCA_963573935.1 of Arctocebus calabarensis. Taxonomy (NCBI): domain Eukaryota; kingdom Metazoa; phylum Chordata; class Mammalia; order Primates; family Lorisidae; genus Arctocebus; species Arctocebus calabarensis. The sequence goes on from CAUYON010141020.1 coordinate 24,165, forward strand.
TGTATCTTAATCGGTCAGGGGACTTTTGGATAATGTGAACATCATTTCTGAATGCACCAGCAGAAGATTTTCAAGTTTCTATTCTATGTTGCCTCCTTTAGTATTGACTCTCAATTTTATTCGACATTCATACAAAGCTCTCAAAGTCTTGTCCCCAGACCTGGAGTTTTGATACGTAGTTTGAGAGATTCTTAGAAATGCGTATTCTTAATCTCTGTCCTGGTTGTACTAAATCAAAAGTCTCAAGAGTAGGACTCAGAAATGTGCCATTTACAAGCTCTCCAGGTGATTCAGATTCCACTCATTTTTTCCCCAAGTAGTCATTTCTTTTGGAACTTTTTGCCAAAGTGCAGCGGTTTTAAGACTAATGTTTAATCAATAATCATTTGAAGAGTGGACATTTACAAGTGAGGAATATATGCCCCCTAAGAAAAACTACTAAAAGATTCTTTACTTAAAAACAAATCAAAAAAGGGTAGCACCTGTGGCTCAAAGGAGTAGGGTGCTGGCCCCATATACTGGAGGTGGTGGGTTCAAACCCAGCCTGGCCAAAAACCTCAAAGAAAAAGAAGACGAAGAAAGAAAGAAAAAAAAAATTATCCTGGAGAGGTAGCATATGTCTATAGTTCTCACTAATTGCGAGGCTGAGGGCTGAGGCAGGAGGATCACTTGGGTCCAGGAGTTTGAGGTTGCAGTCAGCTATGATCATGCATTGCCCTCATGATGCCTGAGCAACAAAGTGAGACCTTGGCTTGACAACAATATAGATAAACAAACAAACATAAAAATTAAAAATAAATTACAAGTCAAAAATACCTAAGATACTATGTAATAGGGGAACTTGAATCCAAAAGGGATGAACTCAAACAGTAAATTAACTACAGAAACATTCTTACAATTCTAAAACCACACATAAATGTTTTCAAAGTCTTTGCGCTTTTCTCTTCCCAGATTTTACCTCTCTGTCCAAGGTAATTATTATTACAGCGCAGACTCTGGCCCCATTACTTTACTTTCATATCAAATGCCTCATTATGAATCAATTTGCAGGGGCTGGAGGAATCCCCTCCTCTATAGAAATAATAACAACAGTAATAAGCACAAATCAAGCCCTGTGTCATAACTCTTAAAATCTCCCTATAATGAATACCTATCTCTTCCACAGCTTAATTTGCATTAAATTAATTTAGTGGCAGCCATGTCTGGGTTCTGTCTTTGTGTACTTATGGCTCTTTCACTGAGGGAAACTCCTTAACTGCCAGACAACAACCATCCTAGTAAGCCAACATAGTATCTTCTTTGCTACTTCATTTAACAAAATATTTCAGTAGAAATTTAAAGATAAAATAGTTCATTGTTATAAATTTTCTTTACTGCTGTGAAGAGAAATTTTCTTATGCAATGGGAAAAAGATTTGTATCTTATATATATCACATATATATATCAACATATATATATATGTTGTTATTGAATAGTTATCATCTAAGTAAAAGACTACATTATGGGTAAAAAATGAAAATTCATTTGCATTATTTAACAAGGCGAAGCACATGATTTAATTAAGGGTATTCTTTCCGAACTCAAGTGATTGATGTTTTTACTTTCCATGTATCCCTGGTTTCCACATTTTTCAATAGAGAAATTAAAAGTAATAGCTACAGGAATTAGAAAAAGTGTTTTTCATACACTACTACTGCTTACTAAAAATATCTAAATATACATAAGGAAAAGGAAGAGAGATGTCTCAAGTTCCTAAATACATTAGGTAACTCTGCCTTTTGTAAGAAAATAAAATATTTTATCACCAAATACATACATGGTTGTGAAGAAATAGTCTAGATGGGCTGCCTTATCTTTTCAAAGCTTCTCAATTCATCTATGGGCGGCACCCGTGGCTCAAAGGAGTAGGGAACTGGCCCCATATGCTGGAAGTGGTGGGTTCAAACCCAGCCCCGGCCAGAAATGGCAAAAATAAATAAATAAATAAATGTCATGATTCCTAAACATGTTTAATGTTTTCAAGTATCTGATGTGAATGATAGACTGCACTTACCGAGTGAGAGAAACTAATTTGAGGGTTTCTGCCCAGTTTCCATTGTGAAAGAAACCACTACTTTTGTACATCTGGACTCTAAACAGGTACCTCTTTGAACTCTAATGGTGGAGTCTTGATTGAAGGGACTCAGGAAAAAAAGTTTGGAAGCTGACACATTCAAAACACAAAGACAAAACAGCCTGGCTAAATTTGCTCAATCTTTTTGGAACTTTTTGTGAGCCAGAGACCTCAAATGAGGTGAGTTTTGTTGTTGCTGTTGTTTGTCTTTTATCAACAAGGCAGTCAAAGATTAAATGAGTTCTAACTCTAGTAATAGAATCACAAAAACTTCAGATATGTACAGAATTGAGAAAAATCAGGGAACCCACTTTTTCTAACTACTCAACCAGTGTAGTTGATGCCCATAGCTTAAAACTTTGCTCAATGTGTGACTGTCATCAGGCCTTTGAAGACTATGGGGAGAAATCAGAAATGTTGAATCTAATTATGTCTAAGGGGCAGTTTGTCAAGGTGCTGACAACTTGTTTTATTTGCAGAGAAATTTTATTTTATTTTCTGGCATAATATACATGCTTCCTGTAACCAATCCCCACCTTCTTCTAGCCAATGCCTCACTCCCAACCCCAGAAACAATGTCTCTTCTCTAAAAAACAAACAAACAAACAAACAACAACAACAAAAAAAAACAACCACTTGAAGTGTAGGTAAATGAGCAATAACCCACTCACTTTTATTTTTGTAAGGAAAATGTCAGAAGAAGAAAACATTTTTGAGCCCTTGTGTGACTAGTTCCCTCTGCCTGGAACACCTGAACTTACAGGGTAGATGTCTCTCTGTCCCTTTTTGCAGTGACAACCATGCAGTCTTAGATGTGCCTACAGTGTGGCACTTAGGCCACTGCCATAAGAAAGGTTGAATGTTCATTTCACCTGACAGAGTGAATTCCACAACAGAGAGAGGAAAACCTGATGGAACTCACCAGTCTCCCCCTAGGATCCACTTCCCATCTCTGAACAGTTGCCTATTAAATGCATATTGAATTAATTTCACATTTTGATTTTAAAATGGAAATATGCATATGGTGCCTCAATGGATTTTGTATGTGAACAGGGTTCAACTTAATTCTCTGCCACTCTTTGGCACTTTGCCTTATCTGTTGAACACACTTCAGGGGATTTTTATGGCACTTAATGCTGGAAAAGCATCTGGCACAAACACAAACTATTATTTTTTCTCTGGAATGAAGCTTATCATCAGCGACAAATTGTGCTATTTATGAGCACTCTCTTTGCATGGGATATAGCAAAGGAATAATATGAAGATTGTTTCTACTTTTTATGCATTTTAATGAATAACCAACAGGTTATTTTTAAATCTGGGGAATACAATGAATAATTCTAGTGATGATGACTCTGTATTTTAAGGGTTATCTAAAAGACCAAATTCTTTTAAATACATACATACAAATTTTCAATACTCAAGAAATGCTACTTCCCCATTAACACTATTTTTAAACTTTCAAAATGGAATATTTTATTCTCTAAAAAATACAGATAATTATGTCATCATTAACCTATTCCCCTCCCTACAAATCCACATAATAATATGTACTCTGCACTTGGTAAAAAAAGAGTACCTTAGGAAAAAAGACTACAGTGCCTACGTAGTAAATGGAAGAAGAGCTTTGTGCTACAACAGGGGCCTTTTTTGTTTTCCTCTGACACACTGGAAGATTAAGAGTTGTGTTGGGCCACGCATTTAAATATACGAACAAGGCCTGGCACCCATAGCTCAGTGGTTATGGCCACATACACTGGGGCTGGCAGGTTCGAACCCAGCCTGGGCATGCTAAACAACAAGGACAAACTACAGCAAGAACAACAACAACAACAAATAGCTGGGCATTGTGGTTGGCATCTGTAGTTCCAGCTACTTGGGAGGCTGAGGCAAGAGAACCACTTAAGCCCAAGAGTTTGAGGTTGCTGTGAGCTGAGACACCATGGCACTCTAGCTACGGCGACACAGCAAGACTCTGTCTCAAAAATAAAAATAAAAATAAAATAAAATATACAATCATTAAGAAAGCTGATGAGCTAAAAAAGTCCATGAATACATTTATGATATCTAACAATATAGAGAAGCAAAAAAAAAAAAAACCTCAAATTCAATATACAGCCCACAGTCACAGGTTAGACAAACCTTCTCTATAGTTTTGCAGAATTGATAAATCTAAGAGTAGTTATGATTATTCCATTTATGAACTTGACCCAGAGAGCACGTCTAAAGTGGATAATTACTAAAGAGATCCATCAAATTCACAAAATAGTGATTTATATTTGAGCCGGATGTTTTGTAAGTGTAGGACACCCTAATGGTTCTTGGATGCACTTTATATACTGAAAAAAGATGAAAGCAAAACCACAGATAACTACCATAACCTGGGCTCTTACAGTTGGAGTCCACCCCTATTCAATTCTTTTAGCTGCTCATTGATTCACAAGAAAGGGAGTCATTGAATAGTTAGCTATTATAGTCATGGGGGAGTTAGAATGGAGGACAAGTTAGACTGAAAAGTTAACTTATATTTCCAAATCCTCATTACAAAAACAATACCACAGGCAAAGTAACAACATTTGCAAAAAATATAAAGGAAAAAACCCAAACCTATAACTCCTATTGCAAAGGTATTAATCTCCTACCTACATATATAATACCTAGAAGAGGAGAAGAAAGAAAACACCAGTGATTAGAAGAACTGGCAAAGCCTTCACCCAATTCAATGAGATAAATTATGTCAAAGTATTTAAGGCTTTCAGGAATAGATTAGGAGCCTATTAATGAGAATAAATATCGCTTTTAGCCAAAAATAAAGGCAAACTAACATTCTTGGGTATAAATCAATATGGTGCCTGGGTTGAAACTTTGGAAATGGATGAAGGTTGTGAATATACTTTACTTTTATAAAAAAAAGGTGAAAGAAAAGAAAATGTTTTGTTTTTTTTTTAAAAGGGCTTAAAAAAAAAGAAAAAATGTTTTAAAAAAGGAAGAGCCTGGGCAACTTGACTGTACATCAAGACACCTCTGTGACCAAAGAGATATGGAACAAGGCGTTTTATGAGTAAAATCTGGGGAAGTCAGCCAACTTCCCAAATAATGGTCTCCTCTCAGACTAAGAAAAATATTTTCTAGGTCTTATTTTATTTTTGTTTTAACTTTTATACAACTATAGTTGCAGAAAGAAATTGTTTTGGCATCAGATTGACTCTGAGAGATAGGATGAGGTGGGAAGAAAAAGTAGAAATGACTCTAGAAGCCCGAGTATCTGGAGAAGCATAAATGCCTCATTTCTTTTTGTGCCAAAAGTTCTTCCTATTACATATGTGTATATATATAAAAACACATATTTTATTTCCTGACTGACCACAGTGTAAGGTAGGTGAGTTGTATTAACAAGAAAGAGTTCTAATCCAAAAAGTTTTAATGTTATTTGCTAACATCTCATTATCTTTCTGTAGTATTTGGTTGTCCTAGGCAAAATTTTAGCCAGCAGCCTTTTTCTACTTGGGTGATACTTGGCCAAAGAGTTCAATGTGTCAAAAACACATTAACCTATCCCATGCACTGTCAGTTGGAGTCTAAGTTTCTTCACATGGTAGATGTTTATGCAAAGCTTTTACAGAACACTCCAGTGTGTTAACACCATTGCTAAAGAGTGATATAAATATTCTCACTTATTCCTTACAAAGACTTAGGAGCAAATTACAAGTATCATGAGATTGTATAGTAAGAAGACTGAGAATCCAAGAACTAACACAGGTTAACCACACAGCAAAGGCAGAACAAGACTTGTGCTAAAGTTTGTCTAACTCTAGCAACTAAACTTGGAGCCCTTCTTTTCAATCCAAAAAGGGAGTCAACAATGAAAGATGACCCTATTATGTGACTTTACAGCAGCTCACTTTGCAGAGGACATAAGTGAGACTACATCGTCCATAGATATTACACATATCCCTAAGGAATTATTACTGATTTACCTGGTGACTGATTCATGTGATTTTACTCAATGTCTATCTTGGGCCCATGCTACAGATACTACTATGAGCATAACTATATGTGAAGGTCTAATATAATTTTTCAATACTGGCCCAATAAATTAATAATGATGTGCTAAACAAAGTATGGAAAGCCATAATATGTTTGTTTCTATTCCAACGTGCAAGACCTTTAGGCCTCAGGAAGAATCACTGGGAATATGATGCAAGAGATGGGGCACAAGTTATCTGTGCATAGAGAACCTTATAGGTTCGGTACAGGATTATGCTCTTAACTATCCGTTCACATGGAAGGCCATGCAAAGGATTTAAGGAAAAGTGGAAATAAACATGTTGCATTTTTTCTGAGCTCACTCTGGCAGGAGCAAGGCGTCTGGATGGGAAGAGGAGTGAGGAGGAGAGAATTTGATTATTTTTACAGTGGTGCACGTAGGGATGGTCACACTCCAAGACCTCGAGGATGATAGTGATAGTATAGTGAGAAGAGTGTGAACATTTGGTCAATATGCAAGTTAGAAGTGTCAAGAATTGATGGTGAATTTCCCGTGCTGGGCTCTCAGACGCTGGGCAGCCTTCTGCCTCTTATAAAAACGCATGATAAGATTTTGTTCCCTAGAATGGTTCATATTTAAAGAAGTCCAGAGGTTTGTGGGGAAAGCATGAGTTGGGTGTGTGAGGCGGCTTTATAGCATCTAAGTAACACATGGGTTCTGCAGCGACATGGTCTGAATATTAGAGGTACGGTCTATGCTGATGGTAAACAGGAAGTAGCTACAGTTACAGATAGTAATTGAAGCCCCTGGGAGATGCAATTTGAAAGATAAATGAAAGATATTTTACTTTTTAACCACTGAAACACAATCCTGTATCAGCATCATTTGAACCAATAAACTTAGACTCCAACTGACAGTGTATGGGATAACAGAGTTCCAGATTTTTCATTGAGCTCGAGTACACTTCATCACTTAGCTTTAAAACAAGTCTTTCCTTAAAGTGTTTACGTGCTTCAAGTTTTAGTCACAGAGTGATTCATTCTTTTTATTCTCACACTGAAGTAAGTTAACGAGAAAGAAAAAATATATTTCTCTATGCTACACAGAACATCTTAGCTCAGCATTGGGTTTCTGGAGATGACATTCATAACCATGGAAGCTCTATCACTAGAACAGCAAAACAGGGATTCGTAAAAGTTCAGCTACAAGGGGGCGTCCTCCAAACCTGGCAGTAAGGTTGTTTTCTGTTGAGTTGAAATTGCAGTGGATGAATTAGCATTTAAGGAAACCTTATAAAGGGCAGGCCAAAGGCAGGAAGGCAGGCTGAGGTGTTAATCAAGGGCTGACTAGATATAAAAGAGAACTGTGCCTTAATGAATGTTATTAATATGTCTGAAGTAAGACTGTAGTGGTTTAATAGTTTCAAACTGATATCTAGAAAAAGGAATTTAAAAATTACCTTCATACAGAATGTTCTTCCCCCTTGATAAGTACAAGGTGAGGGAAACACCACCTGATCTTACATTCAAATACACCATCTGTGTCTATTCCGACCAATGGAAAAATGGTCTATTTTGTTAATCATTTTTAAAATTTTATAAATAGGCCATTTAAAAGCTCCAGTAATTATAACATATAAGCATCTTCTGGCTGCTAAATGTGAAGAAACAAACCCAATAAAGTTCAAATCAGTGAGATTATTCAGACTAAGATTCTAGTTAAAATTTTTTCAATTGTTTCAAATATTAATTTTCAATTTCTAAATAGAGCTATAAAAAGTACATTCAATGCATTTTCTCTAAATAAAATTATTAAAATTTTGAGTTTTAAAATATTAAGAAATTTATATATCGTCTCATTTTCTGATATTATCTGAATCTCTAAACTCTTTGAATAAGTTAACATCTATATTTTCTGATAAGTTGGGGCATTCCAATCTTAAATACAGAAGTTGTTTAAGTGATGCTTGTTAATATTCCTGCTTCTACTGCTTAAACCAGCAAGTGATTTTTCCCCCTGGGGTATATATTAACAATTTACTTTTTGCAGACAAGTGCACAAATATGATTAGCTTTTGCAAATTGCTTCTTATTCTGTTACTGGTAAGTAATTTTTATATTATTACAGTGTAAACAGATGCTATTTTCCACTACATATTCAACAGTAATGAGCTAATTTAATGTGTTAAAACAACAAAAGAGCTTCAAGAATGATTCAGTGATTCAAGCTGCATGGAAACTAAAACAGAAAAAAAATCAAGTATAAAGTTTATAGGATTATTCCATAATTTAGTTTTCAGTAAGGAACTTCTGTTCCTTGAAGTTGTTTGTCTGTAGTTGTGTTTTCATCTTTTCAGGGCTGATCCCGCAAACAAACTGCCAAGCAAAAGGGTTCCACGGCTTCCTCTGCTCATTGCTCTCTGGTTCCCTGAAAACTGAATTACTAGTGTCACTCCTTTGGGTGGAAGGCTGGATTTACTGATTTATTATATATATGTTTGTGTAAATATTTATGTATTCAACAAATGTTTCTGCTCCAGGGTTTTCTAATAGATAGAAATTTGTATATACAGAATATTTTTGCTTGTTGCAAAAATAAACTGAGGAAAGGAAATGAAGAAAATGCAGAGGTGGAGATGGAATTAAAGCTTGAAAAATCTGGTGTCATGGAAGCCAAGAGAGATAGACCTTTTAGAAGGGAATGCTTCCCACCACTAACTGCTATGTCTGGTAAAGAGAAAGCATAAAAGTATCCATTCGATTGTGCAATGTGTGATACAGGATAGGACAATTTATGTCTATTCATTGGAACAATGAATTTTGGAAAGGTCTGTAGTGAATAAACGATCTGAATGCTTGGGATGGAGTGGTTAACTGAGTGGCTTCCAGAAGCAACCTTTGTCCATGTGACACTACCATTCTGAACTGAGCACTATTATGTTATTAGTTCTCTTAATATGTAATTTCATATTTTCAGTGCATATGTGGAAATAGACACGCATTTGATTCTAGTATTTGAAAAGCACAAAGATAAATTAGTACTTTTAAAACATAAATGGATGATTTATTTTAAATAATTTCTTTCTTCTTTAGAAAACCCATGGTGTGCAAAATCTTAAAAGTTCAAAGAATAAAAAGAAGTAATGTGACATAACCCATAAATTAGTCATCCAGTACTAATTCTTTCAGACTTTTAGAGATTTTATTCTACGATGAGTTACCTAACAGGTACTCAGTATCTATTATTTAATGCCTATATTATTATGAAAAAACGTAGATCACACTGTTCATATTGTTATGTGTTTACTTGTTAATATATCTTCAACATTTCTCCATTTGATGAAAATTTCTTGGTTTACATCCTTATGAGGGTTGCTACTCTTAGGGAGAGATAATGCGCTTTGGTATAGTTAGCAAAAAGTTACAAACATACAAGTGTAGATCCCAAAAGGCCTCTAACTTTATTGATATACCCAACATAAATCATTTCACATCCAATACAAAATTTCTCATATTCCTGAAATAGAAAAATTATAGAAAATGTTATTGCATTACTGATAATGATATCTTAGTTACTTTAAAAATAAATTGTTAAAGACTAAATGTGAGTCAAATCTTAATTATCCATAGAACTAGACTTAACTTTTAACATTAGGCTTTCTTTCATACATTAGTACTATTGTAGAATTGGCTTTCATACCTTCTTCAATTTCCCTAATGTCTACAATGGCTATGGCTTGAAAACCACCAAAATCTCATGGAGCAGAACTGTCTGACGATCAAAATGCTTACTGCACAAAGACAATGCAAAAGAAAAAGAAACTTCCATGTTCTCTAAGCCACTTAGTTTAGGGTCCATTTGTCAACCCATGTTAACATAAATAGTACAGATTCTTCTCATGTATTTTAGATGATGACCAAAGAACATAAAAATGTCCCAGTAACGGCTTCCAATTATTTGTCAACTGATAATTTTTATATATTGATAGAACTTTATGTAAAATTCATAGTTTTGCTGAAAATTGGATTGTATTGTGCAATTTCAAAGATGAAAAAACTGAGGTTCACAATGTTTAAGAAACTTGCTGAAGGCCCAGAAGGAGTTAGCCACAGAAGCAAGATTGGAAAACAGGTCTCCCTTTCCCTGAAGCTCATTACATTATGAAGAATTTCTCCAGTATTTCTGTCTTCAATGCATATATTCTGAAAAGTAGAAAATAGATCCAGAAAGGGAAGAGAAGATAAAAAAGAAGTATTTTTTTTTCTTTTTGAGACAGAGTCTCATTCTATCACTTTGGATAGAGTGCCATGGGGTCATCATAGCTCACAGCAATCTCAAAATCTTGGGCTCAAGTTATTCTCTTGCCTCAGTTTTCCGATTTTTAGTAGAGACAGGGTCTTCCTCTTGCTCACGCTGGTCTCCAACTCCTGAGCCCAACCAGTCTGGCCTCTGAGAGTGCTAGGATTATAGGCATGAGCCACCATACCCAGTCAAGTAGTACATTTCTAAAAGCACATCTCTCATTCTTTTTGTTTATCCCAGAACTTAATCAGAAAAAAATAATTGAAATATTCTAACTAGTTGGGGAGCGGGCACAAAGTCAGGGGTATCTCTTCTTTGTTGGCACACAACCAGATTACACTTCTCTTATACTTCATATGACTGACAGATGATAAGTGTCCGTAGAAAGGAGCTGTCACGTGTCCTGTCCACATTAGCTAACATTGCCTAAGTATATTTTTCTTGGCTCCCTCTTTTTCTGCCTACTTAATGCAGGTAAATATGGCAACTTTGGAAGTCATCTATTAAAGATGTTAAAACCACAAGATGAGAAGGACCGTATCTCTAAATTAGAACTTGGAAGAGATGTGCCAATGAACCAACAACAGTTATTTTGGCTATTGCCTGAGCAAAACCTAAAGTATCTTAGTTTGTTAGAGCCATTATGCATCTCCTGATTGATTTATACAGCATCCGAATTACATATAACATCCTACCTAACATTATGCTCTAAATCTAGATAAACAGAGAATCCCCAGGCAAAGTAAGGAGGAGAGAACACAGGAACATATAGGAACAATTGAGTCCATGAAACTTAATTTTAGCGAATCTTTGTCTTCATAAAGCATCAAAGTACTTTGAAAATCTACAATTTCTTTGACTTTAAGAGAAATAACAACACAATATATCTTTCTTTGTGCCTCTTTTGAGTATTTCTTTGGACAACCTGGAGTAAAGTAACACCTCGGAGATATGCTGGACCTCAGATCTGGAAAGACTCAAATTAATTTTTCCATATAATTTTGGCCAATTCTTACTAAGTCAATATTTTTCTGGTATGGTTGCATAAACAGCTAAACTGCTTCCCAAAAGCTTACCTAAAACCAGAGGCAGAGCGTGACTCTAGGGCTTTCCCAGCGTTGTAGGAAAGCTAGTCAATGCCTACTTGCCACAGTGTAATAGAATTTTGGTTTGTGATATCCTATCTGACTTTAAAGGAATAAATCTAAAGATCCTACTACTTCCTAAGGAGAGCTGCACATTATTATTTTTTTTTTTTTTTTGAGACAGAGCCTCAAGCTGTCGCCCTGGGTAGAGTATCGTGGCATTACAGCTCACAGCAACCTCCAATTTCTGGGCTCAAGCGAGTCTCCTGCCTCTGCCTCCCAAGTAGCTGGGACTACAGGTGCCCGCCACAACGCCCAGCCATTTTTTGGTTGCAGCCGTCATTGTTGTTTGGCGGGCCCAGGCTGGATTCGAACCCGCCAGCTTAGGTGTACGTGGCTGGC